>JAVQJL010032555.1:0-11559 GCA_036024295.1 Nannoperca obscura | reverse complement strand
TTTACTTTTGTCCTCCATCTCACTCCCCCCGCTCCAGCCCCCCCCCCCCCGCTCCTTCTGCACCCCCCCCCCCCCCCCCCCCCCTTCCTGTAGCCCTACAATAACACAGACAGAGGCCTCAGTAAGTGCTGTTTTCCTGGCCGGGCAGGAGACCCTCCCCATAACCAAACAGGAGCCGTGCTCATTTTACCTTCATCCGGCCCAGACTGGACCGATCCAGGCCAGACAAATATAGAATACTGCAGTCAGAATCGTTGGTTGGGCCAGCTCTTGGACTATTGGATGGATTGGCACAAGAGCATTTGTAATGACATTCATTGTTCTGAGAGGATACATTTTGATCATCTTCATGATCCCCTGACTTTTCCACTAGCAGCACCAGCAGGTTGACATTTGTGGTTTTAAAGTAAAATGTCTCAACAACTATTATAGGGATTGCTGTTAAATTTGGTACATGTATTTATGTCCCCCATCATTTTAATAACTTTGTTAAACTATTTACTTTCCATCATCAGATCAACATTTTTATTTGTCCAATACTTAGATTTATGACCAAATAACTACACTTGCAGTTGCAGTAAAACGTTTTCTTACAGGTTTCATTTGACTTTTCCAGAAAATAACTGATGTCGTTTTGTAAATTCATAGGAAAGTTCCTGGGAAGAACTACATCATTTGGGACTAATAGGGAAGATTGAGACAGTTTTCTAATGTTTCACATTCAGATAATTAACTCCAATTAATATTGTCTTTCAGTGCACAGCAGGTCAGCTGAACAATCAAAAACCATTTGTCTACAGGCAAGCGTACAATTCAACACATATGGACTTGTAATAATAAATGAGTCATTTCTTTTTACTTGACAGCTACACAGGCTCATTATTGGACAGAAATGAGTCACTGAGTAGTTCATTTTACTGGAGAAGATTCAAGTCACTAAAATGAACCGGTTATGTCATTACTAATCGTTTCAACCTTTGTGTCCTTTTTCGCCCTCCTTGTCTCAGTTCATTCTGATAAAAACAACACAAGAGTGGCTGAAAAGCTCTGTGTATTAACTGTCACTACGAGCTTATAGTCATGGCTCAAGATAAGATAAGATGAGATTCTTTCATTCCAAAATGAAATGCACTAGAGCACCAGACGCCTGCAGGGAGAATGGGTGGGTCCTGGCCAAGCCAAATACCCAGGAAACACCTCTAACACGTGCCCTGCACGGCCTCAGGAAATACTGAGGAGGGAGTGTGGAAGGCTGTCGTTTCACCATCGAATCGTAGCAGAGCAGTGTAATTTCTACACTGAGAGGAAAATGTCACATCTCTGTGGCTGAAAGGCCATCTTTGAAATCGTTTCAGAAACCTGTCTATGCAGAGTGCAGGTTTTTTTGTTATGGGGTACAACTTTAATCAACCTACAGCTCTTCTCTACAGCCTCCTGTAGCTCTTCGTCTGCAGAGATACTGAAACACACAGACACATGTGCACATACTGTACATTGTTTGCTGTGCCAATAAAGCATGTGTTTGACTGAAATTGAATTTATTGGCTTGAAACGAGTGTAGAAAGATTCCATGATTGCTTGGCTTCAACCTCATGTTGAGTTCTTTAAGTACCACAACATGACCAGAGACACTTTCTGAGGAACATCAATAGAGATCTTCCAGCTGAAACACCTCCTTCACATCTACAAAGCACTTCTGAGAAAAGCAAAGGAGACTGTCCAGATAAATGACACTAAGTGCCTTCGGTTATCGAACAGTGAATATTGTCAGGTATGATATCTGGTTATTGTGGAAAAGAGGAAAAACACACATTGACAATGTAAAGCCTCAGTTACTGTGGCATTAGACACAATATCAGGAATTGAAGGCCAGTGCAGAGAGACTCATTGTACTCCTTGAAACCTTGAACGTTACAAGGAGCGCTCGGCAAGACGGGGCCCTGGATACATCTCCTGTTCTTCTATCTACACCAATCTGAGAAAGACCTTGTTGAACAAATCACATAAAGCAGCAGCTTTATGTGGACAAAGCTTGCAAATAACTAGTAAACCTGTGAGAAACAGAGTATCACATTTGAGCACAAGATATTAACACTACCTGTTTTATGCTGTTTTTGTTTATTCTTTCATTTTGTGTATTTATTTCCCATCTGCTGGAGTCAGAACTGGTTGATTAGAATGAGAAAACCTTCATTTATAGGACGTTAAGGGTGAATAAATTGACGCTTGCACCTTGATCAAGCCTGGATTACCTACTGGGTGAATTTGGCAAGTACCCTGATGCCCCAGACCTCCAGGGTCCCCCAAGGCCCCGTATTCAGTTGGTTTTGCTAAATGAATTGGTTTGTAATGAATTGCAATTCTAGTTAAATACCACTAAAGCCCAATATTACCTGAAATGTCAATGTGTCTTTGCATAGTTACCCGTCGGTACATATTCCTAAAGAAATATGTGATTTGTTTTGTACAATTGCTAAAACACAATTTCTGAAACTAGAGACTTCCTTGTCTTCACAGTTCTCGTTTTTGAATTTCAAACTTAGTGTAAAGCAGACAATGTGCTTATGGTTTAGCGCACCTGATCTATAGGTTTTAATAGTTGTGCCACACGTTCCGGTTTTTGTGTTTGGGTACTGTCAAAAACTGTAATCAAATGACCACAAACAGTGTAGTGCTTCAAGTCCACTCAGCAGGTTAATCCAATAATAACACATATGACTACAAATAATATTAAGTGGACTTAATTAAATATGAACACTAATTATATATTTAGCCAACTTGTTTTATTTATTTACTTGTAATCATCTCTATTTAATAAACGCAGCTGTGTGGCAGCGGCTGTTCAGGGAAATGCAAGTGGAAATAGGAGGAGGAGGAGGAGGAGGAGGAGGAGAGAGGAAGTTCTCCAAAACTTTTTTTTCACCCTGAAAGGATTCTGGAGAAACTCCGTTAGATTTTCAGACGAAAGGGACCCGACCAGAGGGATTAAGAAAACGAAGGTCAAGCGCTGTCAAGAACATCGTCCCTTCTTCTGTTTTTGTCTCCTCATATGAAAGGAAAATAAGGACGCGCGTGTTTGCCTTGGTCGTGTGTATTTTGTTCTTTCCCAGACTGAGAGGACTTACACCATCAGAGGCGATGAGATGTGAGTGAGCTATGCCTTGTGGAAATGGACAGACTTTATCCAAGCGAAAACATGGCGTCTGCGTTCCGAGGCTCAGCTTCTTCTCCACTCTGCTTGTGGCGCTCTGCTGCCTGGAGGCGTGGGGCTCCGGGCCGCACGGGGACGGCGGCAGGAGTTGCAGCCCCTGTCCCGTTAACTGCAGCTGCGCGCTGGCGGGGCCCCAGCCGTCCTGCGTCGTCAACTGCTCCAACATCGGCCTGGAGAGGGCCCCAGCAGCGGCAGACATCCCCCTGGCCACAAACGTGCTGTAAGTAAAGTGCCTGAGCAGCCCGATATACAGTGGCGGGTACATTAACTCTGTTTAACCAGGTTTTAATGGTTGGAATAATTTAAACCTACTCTGAGTAAAATTGTAAAATGCCAAGTTTAAAAACATGGCAAGCAAGTAATAAGCTACTTTCGATTTTATTTTTTTATTTATTATTTTTTTGCATCGTCCAAAATTGAGAATATCGTAGTTATCTTTACCCAGAGTTCATTTTATTCGTGTTTTTATTGTTGTTGTCTTGCTTGGAGTTTAAACAGCTGGTCATTAATCGATTGGTTGATTGAAAATATTTTGATCATGAATTAATCATTTGAGTCACATGGAAAGCATGTGGTTCCGGGCTTCTTACATGTATATATTTACAGCTTTTTTACGTTTTGTACAAGTTGGTCATTCTTTCATTTTGGACTGACATACTGCTGAGTATGTCACCTTTGGCCCTGTGAAGTTCTGAAGGGAAATTTTCTGACATTAGACATTGATTAATAGAGACAGTAATTGGCAGACAATGCAGTCCTAGTCGTGTATAGGCCCTCTGACAGATGCTGTGATTGGATTCATGTGACCTTGACAAACTTGCACCGAAGCAGCACTGTGCACCAGCGTAGGATGTTCAAATCAAATGCAGAAAAATATAATATTTCAAGAAAAACTTGCATCAACTTGGGATCACAGAAGGGTGATGAGGTTGGCCTTTATCTGTGGCAAAGGCCAGACAGCCAGTGACACTGTGTGTGGATGTGTTTGTTTTAGTGTGTGCATGTGTGTCTCAGTAAATGGAGTCACAGGAGAAGTGAACCTGGTGTTTGTGGTGCAGATCACTCTTCAGCCTCTGGTGCTGCTGCAGCGAGAACATTCTGTTCTGCGCCGTCAGAAGACATATGTTATCAATTATTTATTTCTCCTCGCCACCTTTTTATTTAACTTTAAGATTTTCCCTATATACCAGGTTCATAATCAATACAGAACTTGCTCACTTCAGAAACTTAAAATAAGCAACCGAATCATTTAAATGAGGTTTGAGAAGTAAATTATTATTACCAATTGCATATTGCAAATATTTGATATTATTTTTAAAGAATATAAACCTATCCTCTCATCTCAAGAGATTCCCTTAACATCACTTAACATTTAGTGATAGCCTTTGCATAAGAGAGGAAGAGTCAGGTGCCATGTTGATTAGAGACAGACCCTGCAGCAGGATCTGTCTCTAATCAAGTCAAACTCCATTGGAGTGCTAATTGCATCAGTCTAGATAAACTTGGTCCTCCCGTACCAGCAGAGGCCATATGTGGAAGTGACCGACTGTTAACATTACTGTCTTTACTAATTTGGCCTCTTGTCTGCTGCTTTTACTCTATAGGCAGAAGCATGGTGTTATTTTAATTATCTCTCATTTCATGGCCAGACTGTGTGACGCAGAGATATAAAAGCACAGGAGGATGTAATGTATTAGACACTAAGCGCGCTTTCTCACTTTCTTACCGTTTATTATAAAGTTAAATTACATTTTTAAGTTTACCTGTTCATTAAGGCTACCATGAATCTTTACAAAGTGCACAGCATTTCTTGCAGTGAATAGTGTCAACAAGAATAGGGTCTTAAAAAGATGAAACATCTGTGTTTTTTATATTGATAATTATATAAAACTTTACTCGTGTCAAGCATATTAAAGGGTTAGAGATATGGCCGGCAACTCCCCTATTTTTTTATGTTTCATCTCCACAAATATGAATATTGAATGACAGATTGTGCTGTTGTGGGATCAGTCCAGTTTGTTATTGGCACTGCTGAGCTTGAATTTGAGACCTTGGTGGAGTGAACAAACAGCGGATCTGAACTTGATTAGTCGTCAACTAACTGCTCACAGAAACATCAACTAGGAGAGATGCTGTAAATGAATAATAGGTCGGCAGCGGTGCTGGTGGTGTGTGTCTTTAATGAAGGCGGGAGAGAGAAATAGTGTGTGTGTGTGTGTGTGTGTGTGTGAGAGACTCTATGCACAAGTGTATATGTCTCCATATGCCGTGGCCACCCATATGGAGTTGCCAGATTGGATCACTGACTCAGGTGGATCGTTTGTTTCGAGTTGATTGTTTGCTTCGCCATACACAGGCTCGGCTACTCGTGCTTTCGTTCACAATGTCAATATGTGATACCAATCGAAGTGGTGGGCGGTGAAGCAAATACTTACACTGTACATTCCTGATCATTTTGTTCCAGATCAGGGCCGCAACTGATGATTATTTTCATTCTAAACGAATCTGTTGGTTATTTTCTCAGAATGTGAAAATATCCGAAAATAGCTAAACATGTCCCTTAGCCCACAGTGACATGTTTGAAGAGCTTGTTTTGTCTGACCAGCAGTCCAAACCCAAAGATATTCACTTTCCCCACTTTCCCCACTTTGAAGAAGCTGAGAAAAAAGGTTCGTCATTTTTGCTTGAAAAAAGTAATAAGTAAGTAATAGACTAATCCAGTGATTTGGATGCTTTTATGCACATTTAGTTATGTTTACTTTTGAGGAAAATTTAAATGTTGGATGCATAATTACAGATGCCTTTTCAGTGGTAAAATGATCAATTCTTATGTTCATTTTCTCCAACTAAATCAGCAGCGTGATGTGACCTTCATGTGTTTCTGTGAATCTCCGCTGGTTGTGTGTATGTGAGAGAGGCAGACAGTGAGAGAGGATACGGCACGATTTGATTTATTGCTGAATTACCTTTTATTTTTCATGCACTTCGACATTTAGACCGCAGCATTAGTTATTTTGCCAGAACCTGATTATTTTGACTTAATAATGTTCAAAGACAGAATGTTTTCACTAGTCTGTGTAATCATCTGGCATTTATTAGGATCTAAATTACAGTCTATATTATTGTTCTGATAAGAAAAATCCTGATTATAAAAGGCTATTTCATCAGGGCTTAAAAACACTGAGATGTCACTACTCCACATTTCGCTGTAATGGAGTCTGGTCTTAAATACGCACACATTCTCTGCAGGCCTCGGCGGGTTTCTGTGCTTGTTTTTTGTTTTAATGTCGCAAAGCTGTTGGCAACCACAAAATTGCACTGTTACAGTTTTCCTTCAAGTAAAAAGCAAAATGTTTTCATATTAAAAGGTTAGACAGTATTAAAAAAAACTGAAACATGTCAACCAATGAGAAAGGACTTAAAAATAATGTGGAAGCAGTGCCTCGGTGCCCCTACCTGGCCCCAGATGTTTTAGACACACCCCTGGTAAACAAAATCATCCAGTGGCGGTGAAGTATTCTAACATAGTGCCGAGTGCAGCTGGAGAATAGCATTCCCGTTACACACCAGTCCATCTGTTCCAACCCACACACATAATAAAAATCTCTTAGCACTTCATACAGACAGTTTATGCAGCTCTGAAGTCACTTCTGGGAAATGCTTGTGGAATGAACTTAGGTTTTTAAAGTCTGCATAGCCTTTGTTTAGTATGCAGATTGCTGTGACAAATCATCATGGTTTCTGTGTCTGTCCCAGGACAGTAGACGGAGAAAGTGAATGAGAAATTCGGTCGAACAGCTGTCTGACAGTACACAGTCTAGAAAACCTAATCAGTTGACAGTGGAAAACTAAGGCTTAGTACACAAATCAGTTTGTTTGGCAATTAATGTATTGCTTCAATTAACAGGATCACCTAGTATTTCAAACTTACATTTCATTGCTGTTATTTCCAATTTTAAAGGCTTGGTCACCCTGGTCAAAATGTTTTTAAAACTAATTAAAATCTAAAAAATCTAAGTAGCCTACTGATGATAGCAGAGTTCCTGTATCTTCTGAGTCACCACACACTTCATAGATACAGTACTTTACACGTAAAAGTCTCTGTTCAGTTATAAAAGAACCCAGTGGGCATTTCAGTAGTGGAAGAAGTAGAGGAGTTTATGAATCCTTTTTTAAAATATATTAAATTATAGTCGAAGTATAGAAGATCTTTCATTAAGGCAGCTGCTTTGCAAAAAATCACAAAATACTTATTTTATTTTATATTGAACACAAAAGGTGTGCAGTATTTGTCAGGCTCAGCTCTTTGTTGTCAGACAACATCGTCATTTGCTGTACTTTCTTAACTTCCGGTACTTTGACTTAACTGTGCTAGCCTCAGGTGCTTTGGCTGTGCATTGTAAACTCAGGTATGTTAGCTGTGTTTTGCTAACCCCATGTACTTTAACTGTGCTTTGCTAGCCTCGGGTACTTTAGCTGTGCTTTGCTAACCTCATGTACTTTAACTGTGCTTTGTTAGCCTCAGGTACTTCGGCTGTGCATTGTTAGCCTCTGGTACTTTAGCTGTGCTTTGTTAGCCTCTGGTACTTTAGCTGTGGTTTGAAGTGAATGTTTCTTTTAACCCGTGCTGCCGCTTGATGTTTTGGGACACTCACAGTTGATCTCTCACTACCCGTAGAGCGTGTTAACATACTATAATTTTAGTGTTACCATGCTAATACTGGCATGTTAGCACCATAGATATTTAGCACATTATAACTGCATCATTATTTTTAAGTTAGGAACTTAATTCAGAATTCAGTAGTTCATAGTTTGTAATTTCACCCCCAAAAAAATCCAGTGAAGATGTGTTTTGTGTTAAGACCCCAAAGAAAACTATGAAAAATGAAATGATCAAGATAAGAAAAACTGATAAGTGCATAATAATAACAACACATGTCCAGGTGAAAAAAAGGAAAAAACTAATAAATGCTAAAGTTGAACAAGGTTAATAATGTCACTAATTGATAATTGCATTGCCATCATTAATGTTACCAATTAACCTGTACTTTTTCTGTTGAGTGTTGTGAAATATGTGAAATGGTAAGTAGCTGATTGGATTTGGTTATTAGTTTGATATTAGATGTTTTGTAGCCATGCTGTTTTTGTGTCTATAAAGTAAATTTGCCAAAGGGAGTTACACTATACATACACTATATATATATATATATATATATATATATATAGTAAAAACTATTTACTTAGCTTTTAACTTAATAAAACTATTTAGTAAGAGAAATAAACTAAGTAAAGCAACTATTTAGTTTCCAAATCAACCTTCCTCTCATTGTAGAAGAGTGTGTCCATCTTAAGCTGAACTGTAAACACACTCTTAGTCTCACACACCACGATCCTATCTTCGACACTCAGGAGAATTTTGTGGTGTTACTATGGCAGCGAGATGCGCGCACACACACACACACACTCACACACACTGCAGGCGTGGCGGTGATGTGCTTTTGACACAAGTCTATTAACAGGAAGAGGTTTTGGCTTTGCACTAGATCATGAGGCTTCACAGCTGTCAGACAGACAAGACTCAATCTGCGTTTTCTCACTGAATTTAATGAAGTGGGAAAGGAAAGATTGAATGTACTGACCATATGCGAGGGAGACTTTGTTATGTTACCATGGCAATAGTAACTGATGACATCACTCACAGAAGCAGAGACATTCCAGAAGGTCATAAATAAGAGAACGACGGAAGAAACAGGGAGAGAAGAAGACGACACTGCTCCCATGCACTCCTCCTGTGTGTGTGTGTGTGTGTTTGTGTCCATGCATTTAATACTTTTTAACTGCTGGTAACAGAAAGGTCTTGGTTTATTATTAACTCACTGTAATGGTGGTGGTTACACAGCAGGCTGATGAAGGAACTTAGTTTTGCAAGAAGGCCTTTCCGTGCCTTTTTTCGTGCGTGTGTGTGTGTGTGTGTGTGTGTGTGTGTGTCAGCAGTTTAATACCTTCTTATCCTGCAGGTTTTACATTTCAAAGGAACGTCGACATGAGAATAAAATAAATAAATCCTTTGTTGTGAAACCAGAGAGCACAGATACACGTGTGTGTGTGTGTGTGAGAGACAGGAAGTAACTAGTGTCTTCATACAGACTGATCTGACTCTTCCTCCTGAATGTTTCCTCGTCTCCCTCTGATGGTTGCGACGGCCATCTTTGTCTCTAGTGAGGCGGCAGAAACGCTTGTTTCCGCTCAAGTGACGGCGCCCTCTGGTGTCCGTGTGAATCATGACAGGAGCACGTCATCTGCTCACTTCCTGTTTCCTACCAACAGTAGGTGGTACCACCTGCACTGTAACCATGGCGACGTTCTGCAGGACCTGTTGGCTGTAACACTGTTGTCCTTCTGTTGGGTTCAAGGCCTCAGGAGCCTCGGTGTTCTCGTTCCAACCTGGAGAACAGGACACGCCCACTGATGATGTCACGGTTCACACCTGCTGTGTTGTTTTGTTTCCAGCTGGGAACCAACTTCTCTGTTTTTGAACCGAGTTATTTTTGGTCCAGATGCTCTGAACTGGTGGAGACGAGGCGTCTGTGGCAGCGTGAGGTTTCATTCTTTAACCCCCCGAGTTTAATGCGACCGTAAACTGGACTGAACCGGAGTCCCTGCGGTCAGTCGAGGGTTAAACGAGCCATCTGCTCTGAGGATTAACAGATTACATTCACGGTGACTTCATCTGGACCAGGAAGCTCTCTCCTCAGCTGGTCTGGGGTCAGATGTTGGTAATCTTGGTGCGGTCCAGTCGAGAGGAGAGTAGCTGGGTTCCCTGGCTGCAGGTCAGTGTGTGCAGCAGGTCACTGGTTCTGTGTAGCTGGCTGACTGGGACCAGTTCAGAGGTCTGAGGATGTGAGTGTGCGGCAGGCAGCATGCTGGGCTGGGTGGGAACTCTGATCCACAAGAGCTGGCTGGACAGGGAGCGCTACGCCCATCCTTCAGAACGAAGACAACGCGGTGCTCATGGACGGGTAAGAAAACAGGCTCTAACAGACGGAACAGGTGCTGGCGTCTGATTGGTGGGCTCCCACAGGTGAGACAGGACTGTGGGGGATCGGGACAAGACCAGAATTGTCGGGGGAAATTCATTGATGTTGTTTTTATATGCTGCTTGTCTGAGTGGTGCATTCATGTGCAGTAGTAAAGACAGCCTGTAGCCATGCTAGCAGCTCTGTGGGGCTGTACTGAGACACAGCTGTCTGAGCTAAATGCTAACATGCTGACAGTAACAATGCTAACATGTTCAGCA
This sequence comes from Nannoperca obscura, assembly GCA_036024295.1. NCBI lineage: Eukaryota > Metazoa > Chordata > Actinopteri > Centrarchiformes > Percichthyidae > Nannoperca > Nannoperca obscura. Next base: position 1,051 of record JAVQJL010032555.1, on the reverse strand, counting down.
GGTGTGATGTTGACCATGTTCACCATCTTAGTTTAGCGTGTTAGCATGCTAACATTAGCTAGTTAGCAGTAAACACTGATGTCATCAGTTCTGCAGGGGTTTGTGTTGGACACATTAAAATGTTGACCTGATGGTGGCGCTACAGGAAAGGTTCTTACAGTTCATGAACCACATTTCATCACAATAGCATGTAGCAGCGTACCGTACGTTAGCATCCACAGTGCATTAGCATTATCAATCTGTTAATCTGCTTTGACAATCAATTCATGCTCACTCGGGCCGCGAATTGAAAGCAAAGTCTGCTGGACTTTAAAAACACAGACGTTTGATAGATTTCCCAGATGCCTCAGCGGCGTCTGACCAATCAGAGAGCAGGACGCATGTCAAAGGTCAAAGTAAGAGTCCAGGTCTTTTGTTCTTTCTTCCCTGCGCAGAGTCTGACAGGCGCTCCTGAAAACACACTAATGAGACGATGAAGCAGGAAGTCGAACAAAACGACGTTTTGAATCTTGATCTGTATTTTTGCTTGAAAATGAGTTTTAGTTTCAGTTTAGTCTCAATTTAAACAACTTTATAACAAACCTCAGCACTGTGAGTGTGATTAGCTCTGCACACGAAGGAGAATATAGATTAGACTAATCAATACAGTAGAAGCAGCTCCCTTTACTGACGTTTTATTCTGAAAAGCTCTCTCTTCCTCTGTGTGTGTGTGTGTGTGTGTGTGTGTGTGTGTGCGTGTGTCGGCAGCCGGTCCAGCGGTCCAGTGCTCTGCTCAGCCCGGCGGTCATGTTCAGCACAAGAAAGACCTGGGACCTCAGCCACGCCCCCTGCCTGCAGGAGCTCTGGAAGAACGACCTCTCATTGGACGGTGAGTCAGGCGCCTGTCGCAGAGGAGGAGGAGGGAGCTTTATGACAGCAGAGAGAGAGAGAGTGTGTGTGTGTGTGTGGGAGAGTGTGTGTGTGTGTGTGTGGGGGAGAGTCTCTGTGTGTGTGTGTGTGTGTGTGTGTGGGGGAGAGTCTCTGTGTGTGTGTGTGTGTGTGTGTGTGTGTG
>JAVQJL010032553.1:0-24510 GCA_036024295.1 Nannoperca obscura | reverse complement strand
TCAATGTGACCCCAAACTTTTGAACGGTAGTGTATGTATGGCCAAAGAAATAACTAGACTATTATATGACTTTAAGTTGGCATCTGGTCACTTTTGGAAGGAATAAAATGTGTCACGTCTGCCAGCTGCCTGAAACAAATGAAACCATTTTCTTTTTAATGTTTTGGGGAGCTAACCTGTCAACTTTATATGCAGTTGTGTCATTGGGTTTATCTTTGTCCTTTTCCAACATTGAGTCAGATAATTTTATTCTTAAAATCAACAATAATCTTATAATTGGTTAATTAATACAAATGATAGCAATAGTTATGTATTTAATTATTAATTTGACTATGACAAAATTATCTAAAACATGTTTTGGACCTGGCCCAAAAGTAATACATGCAACAAGGTCTGGTTTGTCTGTTTTCATCAAGGTATTAACAACATATGGGACTGAGAAAACAGTATGTCCAAACCTTAAGCCTTTCTACACTTTGGCCAAACTCTCATTAGAGCAGCAAAAACCATAGATGGCATCTGTTGTGGTATAGGTAGTGCATCAATTTCTTCTGATGAAAATGTTCAAATCAATTTTAGTTAGATTTCATTCAAGCGCCACAGTCTATACATTTATCTATATTTGAACAATCTCAGGCCATGTGGCTCCTCCTATAGCCATGAGCTATTTACAAAGGAGAGAGTAAAGGAGTGTAAGGATTGGCAATGTGTTGACTAAATATAGGGCAGGAGTAGGCACAATGCACAGGGCCGTCCGCCACCCGCCTCTACCCAGAATACACCCTGTGGGCAGAGCAGCAGGCCTCCGGCACATGTTCTGTGGCCGGCCAGATTAAAGCTCTCTTTACAGCATTGACAAGGGTTCTTTTGGCTTCCCTCGCCCAAGAAGTTGCACAGACTCTATCTGCTATCTATCCTCTCCCTACTTTTGTCTCTTCCTGGGTGACTCAGGACTTCTCTGGACTGACTCATGACTTCACTAGGCAGCCAAGTGCAACTGAATGCAATGCATCCGTTACAAAACTTTAAAGACAAAAGACTGCACAAGCAGGGCAGATGAGATTATTGTGGGTGGCAGTTTTCCACTACAGCTCCGAGTGCATTGCTATAATTTTAGTTGTGGGGTGGAGAGCTGCATGCTGAAGTCATTTGAGGGAGGGACCGGTTGCTTGCCAGCGGTTGTGGTCAGAGTGGGACGGGAATAATGTGTACTGTTACATCTTTTGTTTCCTGTCTCTTTATCTTTACCTCGTCACAGCTGCGTGGATTTTCTATATTTTTTTGTGCTCAAAGTCTTTTATCATTCCCTTGTCCTGTACATTATAAACACCTTTTTATATCAGCCACATACTCCCTCTCTTTTCCTGGCAGGATGGCCAGCTTCTCGAGATACTGCATGTCCTTTGCTACTTCTCTGTGTCGGAGTGATCAGTAAAAATTTTATGACACAATAAAAAAATAAAAGTGCCATTAATTTATCACAGTACTTGATGCGTGGGCAGTAAAGAAGCATTAGTTCACTGAATATTTTCAAGTCTTAAAACAAATCCTTGATGCTGTGCAGATAATTTATGACCCTAATTTCAACTATCATTCTAATTTGCTGCTATAAATCACCAAACGTATAACCAATAAGTATATTAAGCCCAGTGTATAAAATTTTATGAAAATTTGTGGTACCATATTGCACAGATAGTCTGATATTAATTAGCATAGCTGACACAAGGAAGGGAGGAGTACTTACTGTAGTTAACCCTTTACATCAAGCATGTAAAATGCTGGCTCGTACAAAGTACACATTTTCTATATAACCACAAAAAATCTAAACACTCCTTTTAATGTCAAATGAAATTAAGCTACCTCAGAAGAATCCGCCAACAAGAGCCTCATTCAGGCTTGTTCTCAGCTGTCTAATGTACAAATGTTTGCTAATCATATGACTTTGTGCGGTTGGGAAAGAAGTTCAACATTGAGCGAGTTATTAATGAAATTCATTGATGGATGGCCCCCGTTTGCTCTCCTTCTCAGCCCAACATGATGCTTAATGATCATGAGTTTATAAAAGGACTTGACTGATCAGGAGGGACAAACGAAGCGCAGAAGAGGGACGAGATGACTACTTTATTACAGACATACAGTACCCATGAACGCTGTGTCTTCCTAGTGGACTGTCCAAGAAGCATCTGAAGCAGCGCCATGGCCCATCCAGCTAATCGCACATCAGTCACTTTGTCATCGGGCTGCTAGCTTCTTTCATTAAGAGCAATAATGTGGCTGGGTGATGAATACGGCTCTGTGTGCGTGTGCATGCGTGTGTTGCTTAACGCAGAATGTGACACCGAGAAAGGCACCATACTCCATCTTCTCTTTACAAAGCGTCCTCTTGCCCAGCAGGGACCACCACATATGTCATAATTAGAAAACACTTAAGTAAGCAAAGGGCCGTCAGATAGACAGGCTCTAATCACAGGCCATAAGCAGGTAATGGTTAATTGTATATCAGAATCACTCAGCTGGCCATAAATAATGACTGCTCCTTCAAGTATGATGGTAAATTGCAGTGCTCTTTCTGTCTCTCGCAGTCCTTTCTTTTGAGGAATAGTTCTTGAATAAATAAAAGCATGAGGAAAATCAAAATACTGTGAAAGGCCTCAAATGGACTTGAACTATCTTCATCCTTCATCTTGTCATCTTTTTTTTAACCCTCAAGAAAAAAAGGTTACACAAAAGACAAAAAATGACAGATTTCTTAATTTGATTTTTTTTTTCTAAAATGAACTGTAATTACTGATGGCTATTGTCGCCAACGTGATTTCATTTGTCAGAAACAGCCTTAAATAAATATTTCCACTTATACTAGTTAGGTCTGCTTAATTTTTTATCACCTTCTCCTATTAGTGGAAAACAAAACTTCCCTGTGGGGGGATAGGTGAAAAAACAACAAAATGGTGCAATGCATTACAAAGAAGGGGTTGAAAGATTAATGTGGCTGTGTGTGTGTGTGTGTGTGTGTGTGTGTGTGTGTGTTGGTGTCGGTGTGTGTGGCATGGGAGCTGTTAGTATTGTGTGGGGACTCTACCTGAGTATCTGTTCAGACTGCATGTGATAGGCATGTTTAGAAAAGAAAGAGGCAGAGGTCAGTGCAGACAGTACATCTTTGGCAGAGATTGAATGCTCACCCTGGGAGTAAAACAAATGCTTTTTTTTCTGAATGGTGGCAACATGCCTGCTTTTAGTGTCATCCAGGCGAAACCTGGGGGGGGAGTGAGATTATTTGTATCATGCAGAGTCAAAGTGTCCATCTCCTAGTTGAGTCTTTAGAGAGGAAGACAGCCCTTTGCTAATGCCCTGTGTATTCACTGAGGAAGTAGGTCATTCAACAATGGAGCCAGCAGCAGTCGGCACTCTCCCCTTGCATAATACATTAAGTGTAATGTGCAGCAACTATTCAGAGGCCCCCCGAAAGCTGTTATTTTATTCTGTAAATGCACACGGACATGACATTTAATATTGTCACAGAGCGCTGAATGACAGGGTTTCATTGTGCATCAAGTACAACATGATGCCAAGTTTAATCTGAGCACAAAGCGACATGACAAATGCGAAAACACGGTGTGTTCTGCAAAGCATGAACTCTGAATAAATGATGGGCGCTGAGCTCTGGGCACTGTAGACTGGAAGGGAGGATGTAAGGAGAAGATTACAGAGGAAAATCTGAGCACTGCAAAGAGGGCCACGGCCCCATTGTGTGCTTGGGATCACAAAGTATCCTTCTGTAAATCTATTTACAGCACCCCTGGCCCTCACTGTCTCTGCCTCCTGTCATCCATTATAGCAACTGCTGAATAGAGAGATGAGAGAGGAAAAAGCTACATCTAGCTCATGTCAAAAGAGCAGCTCTTCAAAAGAACCTCCATTTATGAAAGACACTTTTTTTCTTTTCAAAATTTCAGATTCCTGATGGGGTTATTTTTTACAATTCTGTCACTGTAAAAACGTGTATATGTGCTTTTACGTGTACCTGACTGTTTGTATTTCCCTGTAGGAGAGGGCGCATTTCGAGAGCATGGGGCACCACCTCAGCAAGCTGAGTGAGGACGGAAAGATCGGCCACAGAGTTATTGACCTCACCAGGCCAGAAGACCTAGATGGTAAGACCATATTTGTGTTTCTCTCTTTTTTTTGTTTATCTCGCTCATAATTGTAATTGACTACTTGTACATCAGATGCTTTTCAATTCACTAAGTTACTGTGAATTCAGTGCTAAATAGTTAATAATGTTGAGTGGATTCTCTATACACTCTAGATTAATTCTATTCTTTAAAAGCACAAGGAGTTTTGACTGATAAAGCCATCTACTGCATGTGGCTAAGTGTCTCACTTTTAGATGGTGAAATTGTTAGCCAGGGTGTGTGCAGAGACATATGCGTGTGTGTGTGTGTGTGTGTGTGTGTGTGTGTGTGTGTGTGTGTGTGTGTGTAAGGGAGATGTGGGGGTTGGGGTGAATGCCGTTTGAAATGAGCCGTGGCTCAGAGGTTTTCACAGGTAGGTGAGTGGAGGACAAGGGTGCCTGAGGACAAAGCTGGCTTTTTTCCAAGCTCAGCTCCTGTTGATGTTGTGCTTGTTTGAGGTCCTGGGCACAGGGGTGTAAATTCGGTTTGCACCAGTGTGACAAAGCGTCATCTCCCTTTGTGGTGCTGGCTCCTACACAGGAGCAAGGAGTACCTCAGTGCACCAGTGTTTGTCCGGCATAAATATTTGTGGCAGTTTCCATGGCACTTCAGGGCCAGGGCAAAGAGGAAAATGGTTCTGACTCATCTTTGATGCCTCAAAGAGTCTTGAGGCAGAAGGATAGATATTTCTCAGGACAATGTAACCCATCACCATCTTTAAATAGCATCTTAGACACATTTTCCATTAGTTTTAGAAAGAAATGCTCCTGCATAATTGGTTCACACAGACATTTACAAAAACATGTTTTACTTCCCATAAAAATGTTTGTTTACCAACTGCAAAGCAAAAGTCTTTTTTTAATCATGTCTAGTTTCACATCACACCCAATCCTGAGGATTTGAATCAGAGGTGCATTTAGTGGATTCATTGACATGTTTCCCATGTGAGCCACAGCAGCAGATCCCATCCCACCCGTCTGACTCCTCGGACAGATGTGCTTCCAGTGCTCATTCTCCCAGTGGGAACCTTCCCTCTGAGGCTACTGTGGAGTCAGGACCGAAACAGAGCGCACACAAGGGCAGTTGTGTCCTTTTAAGTCCTGCACAGGGCAGAGGGAAAGGCTTGCGCCAGACGCCTCACATCAGTCTTCCCAGTGGGCTATGGATTAAGAGCAAGCAGAGGTTAGAGGAGAGGAGAGGTCCTCTTCCCAGGGGGAAATGGCTAGGAGCCAGGGCAGTACACATAACTCACAACACAGAGTTACCATTTCTTCTCTTTCACCACAAATATATGTCTGTCTGTCTCTTTCAGCTTCACCAACAGGAAAACGCATACGGTTGAATGATGTGAAGCAGGGTTTTATGATGTGAACCACAAAGTGTTTACTCTTCTGAGGACATGTTTACTTTTGAAATCCTTGTTGTGAGGATTTTCTACTGCCTGAACCAATCGAGGCCTGGCTCTCTGGAATACCTTGAAATATAGAAAAATACAGTCTCTAAGTGCAGCTCTCTTTAATAACCTATATTTGCTGTTTTGAGTGTTAAGAGTCATGCAGATGTCAGGGTTAAAACTGGGTTAAATTTAGTTGACAAGCGACGCTTACATGTCACAGTTGTCCAAATTCCATTTAAAAGACTATATATTTCAACAAGCAAGCTGCTTCACATTCTAATGTAGTCATTAAAATTTTTCTGAAACAATGGTTATGTCACCAAGACATCAAAAGAAAACCTGGCTCAGTTTTAACCCTGACATCTGGATGTCTTTTGACCCACAGACTGCTAAATTAACATTTATTTAATGTTAAATTAATAACTTAAATCAAAAATGTAATTATTTTTTGGGATCATTATGGTACCAAAGGACAGAAATACATTTGGAATCCTCTATATTTCATTACACCTTTCCTCAGTAGTTTGGAAAACACACATACGCATATACTTTGGTTTTTTTCCTGAAAAGGAAAATTACTGGGTGTGCCTCCCAACCCTTACATAGGGTGTGAAAGCCCCTTGGTGTGTAGCAGCTTTCCCTCCAGAACAGAGCAGCTACATTGAGCAGGCACTGCGTACAGCGGACTTCTGTCATCACAGCCGTTCACAGAAAGCTTTAGGTTGCTTAAGCTAATATTTGCGAAGCATGGAGCAACCAAAGTCCTAACGACTTGGAAAGAAGGGGCAAAGGAATGGAAATAGATAGGATTTCCTCCATTTTACAAAGCCACGAGCCACACGTATGAACCCAATGCAAATTCATTAGGTCTTTTTAAGCTCTGATGAAAACATTTCCAAATACCACTAAGGCCTCAGCCCAGTCAGGCCCTTTGTTCATTCACATATGGTAGTGCGGAGTTGCTGTGTAGCTGAGGTCGTGTGTTTGTCTAAACCGCCACCATCACTGAGGGTCCGCGGAGAACAAAGAGGTTGTTGAGAGATGTGTGGAGGCAGGAAACAGCATTAATCTAAACGCCCAGTGTGATAATATCAACCATCTTCAACCATAGAAGATGAGACTGTAGCCAAAAAGTGCCTCTGACAAAGTCCTCATGGAATAAGATGAGAAGAACAGTAGTGTTGCATTGTTGTTACAGATCATTGGTAGTGGGTTTCTTTACATCTGTAGCTCAGAGCTGTTATGAAGTCTTATACGAGTTGATTGTTTGAAGAGGTTTTTGTTGTTGTTTTTCTTCCACTATGAGGCCGTGGGAATCAAGCTCCGGTTGTCATTGCTGAGGACATTTCCTTCAAGAAAGCTTAGATAAGGCGGCTCAGACATAATTTATCAAGTCACAGCAACAATAGCTGAATAGATCAACACAATCAATACAAGTTCTGCTTTGAAGATGGCAAATTTACTCCCAATAGGACACATTTGTGTGTGTGTTTCTTGTCTCTGTGTGTGCAAAGCTGGGATGTTGTGGAAGATTAGGCTCCACTTTAAGGCTAAATGCATATGAGAGGGGATAGAGTAGACAAAAGTAAAAGCCATAGCCTGCAAGTTGAAACAGGTTGGCTGTTTGTTCCCAAGTTCCCATGTGCGCATACTCACACACACACACACACACATACACAAGTGCTACAGAAAACTCAAACCATCCTAACTGGAAAAATAAATAAAACACTGATATGTTATAATAGGGCTAATATAACTTGTAATTTGTAATGTTTTAATTAGCGTGCTATGAGCTCAGGCTAGAACAGGGGCACTGAGCACTGTGTACAGCCTGTCCATACACATTAATCTAGCTTGATCCTGCTCTAAGGTAGAGGCTCTATTGTCAGCAGTAAATGCCTTCAGTCAGAGGTGTTAGATTTGATCCCAACAGGGAGGGCTTGGCAGGTTTGCGTTATTGTTGCCTGCTCACTGAGGCTCATCCTCTTGAGCGGATTCCTGGGTGACATTATGCGTCTGCCCGCAGAACAAAGATGAATAAGGAGGAGAAAAGGGGGAGGAGAGGGGACGGCTGGGGCAGTGCTACCCTCTGGGTTGGTACATGGTCGAGTCTGAGCCTGCAGCTCACAGGTGTGATAGGCTTTTGGGCCTCACTACATTCACTCTCTATTTCTCTCCTTTTCTTCCGCTTCGTCCTCATCTGCTCTCCCTTCTTCATACACCCCCCCACCACCACCACCACCACCCCCCACCCCACCCCTCCGCATTCACACAATAATTCTTTCTCACTGTAATTCATGCTGCTCATCTGCAGTGTTTCCAGGAGAGACAAATTAAAAGGGGATTCTCATATTGCTCTGTCACACTTGAGCTGCGGGCCTCATGAATCACAATAAATTCTATTAAGCAGCACTCCCTCTGTTTGGCTCCTTCCCCAGCTACCACCCAGGGGCCTGTCCCTGTCACTGCTAAACATCTGTGTTTATTTACACAATCACACACCTAACTAACTGATTCCTAAATGCCTTGCACCTCCTGGAAAAAAATAGTTAATGCTCATTTGCAAATAGTCAAAGCAGTGTCACGATTTTCAATGAAAAAACAGAAACAATGTTGCAGTAAATTGCATGTTGCAGCTTCTAGGGATTTGCTGCGACGGGCTGCTAATGTGCAGGCTGCCTCTGATTAAGTCATATATATCACGGGGACTGAATGAGGAGACAAATTGAGCTTCCTGAGAAGACTTGCGTGGTCTTATATTATAGAAAGGCTCTCCCCCAACTCTGTACTGTAATGTTCATACAGTAATCAGATAGATTACAGTATGAACATTACAGTACAGTAATCAGATAGATTACAGTGAAGGCTTTAATATTATTTCAGGTCAAAGGCCAAATTCTGTTGGTTTCCCAGAGGCAGCCTCCTGTCTGAGTCTGCGTGATACCTTCATGACTTTGTTCTTTACAACTTCAGGACCACAGCACCTGCCTCGGTACGGGTGAAGATGATGTAACACCACTGTTTCAACGGGTTTCTGTAGCATCAGATGGAGCAGACAGGCACTTTTCTGTGTGCCATCATGGGAGCAAAAAACCATGCCTCATCTGGCTTCCCTCCAATGAACCAAGTCACGTGGCTGGTTTCCTGGCTAACTACGGATGTGGCACTAGCTGATGGCAGGCGGTTGTTTTGTCCCCCTCCCCATAAGAAGCTCACCTCTGCCCGTATGCATGCACACCAGTATATAAATTGCTGAATCAGTGTCAGTGATAGAGTAATAGCACGGGAGGCATCGTAAATTACAGCAAGCGATCCCGGGGCGCAGACACTGGCTGTCGTGTCTGAGTGAGCGCTGCGCTCCTGAGCTAATGAATACCTTCATCTGGCCCCAGCAGTCAGCAGATTGCCCTGCGTTGATGGATACTGTCAGCCCTCCGCCACACCACATTTCATTGCACAATAAACATGGTTGTCAAAACCAAACAAAGTGAAATCAATTCATCCTGTACAGTGAGTGCATGCTAAATGAAATTAACGTACTGTGGGGTTCGGTGGCAGCAAAGGTAGTGTATTATTTCTGAATTCATGATGGCTTTAGGGCCTGCCGCCTTCTAGGAGGCAAAAGCAAACCGACAGAAAAAGAGATGGTACGCAGATTTTTTGAAAAGAGTTAAAGTGACACAAAACACCTCTTTAACATTCTGATTTAGTATGTTTTTTGCATGTTGTATGTGTCTCAGTATGTATATTTCAAAATGTACATATATGTGTGTATATATGTGTATGTATTATTAAAGTGAGAGACTAAGCAAAGGCAGGGTTTTTGCAGATCAGGCTTCTCAAATACTCTGAAATCAAAATCTATAAATATATGATTGACTATTTGGTCAAAATGAATCACAGTATTATGACAATCTAGGACTTAGAAATAAATCTAGTAATAGTTATAAATACATGCAATACATTGATTTTAACCTCTATGGTTTTCTCCAAAATGTAAGTATACTTATGTATTTATTTTATATACCCCCCCCCCTCTTTTTTGTGTATTTGCTGAAGACAGAAACATGATTTTCAGATGAGACCAGCAAATGCCCTTAATTATGTGACTGTGACTCTTAACTTCAGAAATATATGAAAAAAACAGCTGAATCCTTTGGGCAGCAAAGTGCAGTCACAATGTGAAAACACCTTTTTCTCTGGCCTCCCAGATGAAGGCAAAGCCTCTGTGGATCATAAATGGGGCTATTTGACTGTTAAACATGACCTGGTGAAAATCGATTTGGGTGGGCCTTTGTACTGGGAGAAACAGGTTTCCTAGTGGGCAGCTGAACCTCAAACATTTTTTGTGAGCATAAACCAAAACCAGTTCAGCATCTGCATGTGTGTGAGATACTACATATATTGCCGTTTCACTACTTGTCTCCTATTATACTTTTGAAAAAGCCGACACGCTTTTTCCAAAGTGAAGACACTCTGAAAATGGTGCAGCAGCTTCTTCGGTGATTAGAGCAGAGCAAGGATTCTGTGGATTTGGAATTAATGTCTCTGCACAGCCCTCCATTACTCATTAAGAGTTTGATTTTGTTTATCAACTGAAATAATAATAGAAATCAAACCCCAGGTAACGTGTGCCAAGGCTGCTAGTGGAATGGTCTAATGAGAAGGCTTCACATGTGGATGATGAAATATGCATGAGTCATCCCAAGCTTTCTTTTCCAGATTTGAGATCATTAAAGATGTATCGTAGCATATGGAAGGCTTTTTTTGTCTTATTTTTCAAGCCTTGTTTATCAACATGTTTTTGTTTGTTTAAATATTCATACTGCTTTTATTTAATTCTTTCACATCTTACATATAAAAGGAAGCAAATGCGCATGCAAACAGAAATCATTATCAGTCTGATGTACAGTTTAATGCTGAGAGAAACTCTCTTATGCTGATTGTGAATGCCCTGATTGAGAAACAGCACTTTGCAGAATCGGCAGAGTCTCTCATTGCAAGTGAGTGTGTGTGTGTGTGTGTGTGTGTGTGTGTGTGTGTGTGTGTGTGTGTGTGCATGCTTGAAGGAGAAAGTGAGGTAGGAGAAGAGAGGGGAAAAAGAGAGAAACGGTAAAGCAGAGGAATGGCGTGCCTGCAATTATTTGTGCATGCGTTAAAATGTACTTTGGCGGAACGGTTTATTAAGATTTCGAGCGTTCAAGGTTTCTTGCTTGATTTTATTTTTTTAGAGAGTGCCTTAGCTCCCATATTTGTTATTTATGTTGGCATTCTTGCAGTTTTTATGGACACTATGAATGTCAAGATGAAATGTATGTGGTTGAGTAGAAAAGTGTGAACACTTTCAGACAAAATATTTAACTGCCATTGAAGTCCGAGGTCTTCCTCTTTTGGTTTTAAAGGGTTGGTTAATAGTATAAGTTGAAGAGCGCAGTTCCCCCTTAAACTGACACTGTATTCACTTTTATAGCACATAAAATATAAGCCTGTCAAGTCAGATTTTCCACTCAATAGAAAGTCTACCCCCTCTAAGAGGGTCTGTAGCCCTGCACTCATGCTCATGATGATGATAGCAGTGATGACAGTAGATGAAGGAGAGTTTGAACATGGCTGGTCATTTAATCAATGTTTCCCTCGCTCGCTTCTCTTGTTCTTGCTCTGGCTATTCCAGGGTCCAAGGAAATAAATAGTTCTGCAGATAATCCCCAATCCTATTCTTGTTGGCCAACAGGAGGCGCTGGATCCACTGAGGCACGAGTCTTCAGGGAAGCCAGAGGAAGGAACAACAGCGAGCCCCACATTAAAAGGCCAATGAACGCATTCATGGTGTGGGCCAAGGATGAGCGGCGCAAGATCCTCCAGGCCTTCCCCGACATGCACAATTCCAACATAAGCAAAATTTTGGGTAAGATCTTTTTAAATCAAATACAAGTCACTCCAGCAAATATGTCCAGGTATCACTCTCCTAAGACAATGTATGCTTTTGTAATGCCACCTGTAAGGGACAGAAAAAATATTTTCAATTCTTTCGTGCTTTATTATCCCTGTTAAATAAATTACTATCACTTGTATTTGCACTGGCAAATAAAATGAACAGAAATATGTTGTCTTGAACCCAACAGCATTCTTTATCATCCATTCATTCCATTCCTGCCTCTCTGCCTCTCAGCCCCCAGCCGAACATAAGCACTTAACTCTTTGGCTGTTTGCAGAAGTGATAAACCTGCAGTGTTTACAGCTAATGGTTAAAAACTGAAGTTCTTTCGTGGCACACTGCAGAGGTGGAAAACTACTTTTCTGTCTACAGCAGTTCAGTGAGATAGACCTTACTCACTTTTTGTGATTTCCTTAATCAATCTGAATGTCCTTAATACCTGTTGAAAGTAGATTGTATCTACACGAGGAGGCTGTGTTATCCCATAGGCCACTGTGCATCACATCACCTCAGCATACCGATGGATTTACAGCCCATCACTACCATAAGTGTTTGTCATGAAAAATGACAGAGGCTAAATGGGTCTTGTCCCCTCAGCAGTGGAGTCCATACATCAGAGCTACTAAAAGTGCTGTCATCCACTACCTAGTAAGACACGGAGCTGCAGTATTTACTACACTAGCTTGTTGCTCCTAACTGTTTGACATAGAAGTGTGTCTCTCGTCTCAGATAATGTGCATATGCTGGGATATCAAGAGGTTGGTGTGGAACGGATGATAATGCATGATATTTTTAGAAAACTTCTACCCCTTACTAAGTGAAGTTCAATGTTAAAGTAAGTTTTGACCCTGTGAGGTAAAAATGTAATTGAAATCTGACTCTGCTGTGTTGTGCAGGTTCCCGGTGGAAGTCCATGACTAACCAGGACAAGCAGCCATTCTATGAGGAGCAGGCCCGTCTGAGTAAGCTCCACCTCGAGAAGTACCCAAACTACAAGTACAAGCCACGGCCCAAGAGGACCTGCATTATCGACGGGAAAAAACTCCGCATTGGAGAGTACAAGCAGATGATGCGCTCACGGCGACAAGAGATGAGGCAGTTCTTTACTGTGGGGTAGGTGCGCAATCACAAATCCCACAAACTAACCACATAAACATACAGACAATCTGAAAACATACCAAGTGGACTGGTATGTTTGCCTCCTTAGAGCTTGTTCTCATACAATGTAAGCCCCATTTCCAAAAGCAATTGAGTTAAACTGTATTGGTTTTGAGACAAGGGCCTGACATACACATTAAAATGAAGTGTTTTTCAAAAGCTATGATTTAATAATTTTAGACAATAGCAGCCTGCAAATGGAGCATGAAGTGCAGACATTATTATGGGATATAACCTGTAAGTATAGACTTACAGAAGCCTGTAGGGCAGCAGTCTGAAGCTTAACACTTTAATTTACTGTGGTTAGCAGGAGAACCCTTCTCCAGGTGTTCCCATGTCAGTCATAAGCTTCAGTGGCTGGAGTATCAATCATCCTGCACAACAGCAGACAAGAGCAGCACTAACCACGTCTTGGTTTTATGTCACCAATAAACTGGGTAGTGTTTCTGAACAGCTCAAGACGGGAGCTGTCAGGAGAACCTCTCTTTTCCCAAATCATTTTCACAGAGCTGCTGGCTTAAAGCTGACTACTATGGGAAACCCCTAATCCAACCATCTCAGTTTAAGTGCTGCAACAAAAGCAGCACTGATTCTTTCAGCATTCTTTCCATTCTTTTATTGTTTATGAAGGTCATGAGAGGGAAGTGTGATTAATATTAATTTCTTTTCTTTCTCATACATCCAGACAACCACCACAGATCCCCATCACCACCAGCTCCAGTTTGGTCTATCCTGGGGCCATCACCATGGCGACTACCACACCCTCACCTCAGATGACATCAGAGTGCTCGAGTGCCTCGGCGAGTCCTGAGCCATCCATTCCTGTCATTCAGAGTACCTACAATATGAAGCTAGAGCCCAATATCATGGCAAACAACAACGAGCCCGTCAATGGAGAAGATGAGATGGACATGTACGAGGATTTTGAGGATGAGCCCAAATCAGACTATAGTAGTGAAAATGACACACAAGAGCCAGTCAGCGCCAACTGAGACCTCTTTAGTCGAAGAGGCCAAAGCAGACACAACACTCATACAGGAGGATGCTGAGAGGGCCGGTCTGATCTGAGGGAACGAAAGAGCAAAAGAAAACAAAACAACACAACAAAGGTTTAAAAATGTATAAAATAATAATAATGATGTATCATTTAGGAGCCAGCATGCAGATGTGGCTTCATCAGAATCAAAAGCTATTGGGTCTTAAGTGTTTCTTTAAGTGTGTGAAGCAGTTTGGTTGTGGTAATTTAGTTTTTTTTTTGTTATCATTGTTTGTGTTTTTCATTGTGATCATGGACATTTACACAATTAGGTCCTTGTCTAGAACAAAATATGGAACTTGAAATTGAACATTTGATTTGAACCTATAATTCTTACACTCATTTACCTTGTTTTTCTCTTCAATTAGATGATTTTGATATATTGCATAACTGTTCAAGATGGGAATAATATTCTCACTCAGGTATAGTGTGCCAGCCAACAGCTTGTGAATGTTTTTAATCAAGAATCAATAATTACCAGTACAAAATATCTCAAAATTCATACGGAGTGATTCCAACTTATTATAGAGGGAAATTACATATTATTATTATTATTATTATTATTATTATTATTATTATTTGTGTTTTTTGTTATTGTTATTACACAAACTGCATAATTTAGTGCAGAAGTGCCAAACATTTCAAGTTGTTTCTAAAATCTGTAAAGTCTTTTGGGAGAGGCTTCGTGAGTCTTGGACAATCTCTTGATCTCTTAATACAGCTTCATTATCCAGTCTCTTTAATTTACCCTAACAGAATAAACAAATGAAACTCAGGAACCTGGAGGCAGCAGGCTCTGCAGGAGGTTAGACTATGTGACATCTTTGGGTGGTAGCTTGTAATGCTAGCTGTTCTCCAAGGAGCCCAATGCAGTGATCATCAATGAAACCGGCCAGCCCTTTCATTTCATCGTCCCAGTCCACACTGAGCACTGTGGCATCCTTAACTCATTTCCAGCCCTGCAACCCAGTCTTGACTCACCAAGTTCTTAATCAGAGTGATTGTAATCAGGCCAGAACGCTAAAGGGCCAAAGGCCTCCAATCTGTGGGATTGGAACAGCAGCAAAAGGCAGCTTTGGGGGCATTACAATCTCAAATTGATGTTGTACAATGTGTAGCTACAGTACATTCTGTTAAACACTTTAGCCCCATTTGGACAGCAAGTTTAAAGTCTTAGGTCTTAGAACTTCTTTTTTTTCAAATCTTAATTCTTTTTAGACATTGTAAATCTTAAATTGACACTAAGAAGTCTTAAAGGAGAGCACGGACATCGGGTTGATGCAATGAGTTGATTACTGCTGTAGTCTTAAGGAGTGACAGTTTGTGAGGATATTTATAAACTGAGAAAAAGGCTAAAATCATGTTTGTTTCTTAAATGCCCTCGTCATATTCACATGACGGCGGTAACTTAAAACACTGATTTTTGCATTAGTGCACTTATACAAATCTTATTCTGTCAACCTTGAGCCTTATGTTATTTTTAAAAATCTTATCAGCTTTTGGAATGCACTTAACTCTTGCATTTAAAACAGGACAGCATGCAATGACTCAGAAACAAGGGCCGCAAAGTCTCTATCATAATTCCAGCTAAAAAGCTGACAAGTGGTGACCTTCTGGAGACTGCAGCTAGATAATGCAAGGCCTTGATGTTGAGACTCAGATCCTCTTTACAGGGCAGAAGGTCTAAGTGGCTCCACTCCCTGCCATGCCTTGCTCCGACCCCTGCCCGTGGCAACCTCAGCACCCAGGGGGCACCATCTGGCTCAGAGAAGGAGAAAACACCAGGGAGGGACGGGAAACAATAAAAATGGGTTGCGTGTCCCTCATTGTGCTCTCCATCAAAGTGCTGGTAGTAAGGCCTCAACAGGGCTCCCACCCTGGCCCAATCACCAGGCACTGGCGAGCAGATGGAACAAGTACATCAAGCTGTGGGGGATTATTAAAATGACTGACGACTGGGTATCATCTGAAATACAGCATTATTAATGCATGAGTCCAGCTATTCCCCTTGCCCTTGAACCTGTCCATTTCAGAAAGAGCACAGAGCTTTTTGAAGGAGCTGAATGGCTGGTTACTGGCTGTAACTGGTCAAGATCCCCACTGCTGGTCACTGCATTTTTCTCCAAGCTCTAATTGGTACAGATGGCTCTCTTAAGCACTCATATCGTCTGTGCTTTTATTGTCTTATTGTCAGTACTGGCTTGCATTATTTTTACTTTTTGGAAGCATTTATATTAAGTCTTGTAGGTTTTTAACCACCCATTACTAATTCCCATTTCATTTGTCTTCCACATCTAATTTTTTTCAACATTGTTCTCGTTTTGAGGTACAAGACATTTTAAGGATTCTCTCCTACAAACCAACCCGAGTGGATTTCCCTCCAAGTCAACCTGTTTGGTATTTTTAAGCTGTTTGCTCCTGTTTGCTGGTGGTTAGATTGATTTGTATGTGATTGTAAATATTTTCATGACCATGCCACGCTGCTTTAGTTGGCTGGTAGTTAAAAAGGACTCTTCACGGAACTGAAACTTGACTGTGCTTGTATAGCAAAAAAAAAAAAAAAAAGAACTCACGAGGAGACGATGTTTCATAAGTGTTATAAGCACTGGATATAAATTGTATTTTTATCAATTCTGATTAATGTGAAGCTGTTTGAGGAAAAACACCATGAATGAACAAAATTCCCCAGTTGGACTGGAGTGGGTTTGCTCTCACAGTTGCCAGATTTGAGTCATTTTTTTTGTCTACTTATTTTGTTTATTTATGCAAAGACACATGTGATGAATGAACACTTTGTTTAAGCTTCAGGGCTGCCTAGGGGAGAGACTCAGCACAAGAAAGTGAGCAGAAAATCCAACAGCAGGCTCGGTTAGCCGTCAAACACCAGACTTCAGTGCGTTGTATATTGTATTTGAAACTGTAGAGTATCAACATATTGTATTTATTATTAGCCACTGCTGGCTCTAAAATTGTCAGTTCAACAACAACATGGACAATCAGAGAAATAGAAAAAAAATTGAATTGGAGCTAAAAATGTTTTTCAGTGAATTCACCATCTCATTTAAAATTTATTGTAAATATAACATAGGAAATATATTTTTGTTCATTAGTGAAGTATAAGTTATGTGTTTGGCTGTTCTATTTTATTTTCTTTTTTTTATGTTTTCTTTTTGTACGTGGTTTCATGTTTTTAAAACCTGACACGTCACTGTACCTCATGTAGATGCTGAGTTTTTTCTGCTTGTTAGAAGAGAGCAGTATTGGACCTGAGACAGAGAGAAGCACCTCACTTGCTTATGTTTTGATAATCTTCCCTGGACTATTCAAAGAACCAATCGGAAAAAAAAGCTATACTATTAGACTTGTTAATAGAGGAGTCATTACAAGTAAGGTACTCATTTAAACAACAAGCACTTGATGTAAAGGAATAATTCAATAATTTGTTTCCAATCGTGACACATTCTAAGTGGTATGCTGTATATCCTCACTTGTGTTTTGTGTTTTATTACAGCACTCATAGTATGTGGCAAATTTCTTATGAGGAGCTGATAACATCCTAAAAAAGTCTGCATGCATTTGGCTTGCATTTACATTATCATACTAAACAAAGTTTTTTTTCATGAATGATTGTTTCAAACACCAGTGATGTTTTTAGATTTTTTTTTTTTGAAAGGTGGGAGCGTGCAAATATTTATTTGTTTTAATGTGGCGACATGCACAGGCATTGAGCATTTTTATTAGTTAATTCTCTCCTTGTCATCTTTTTGTACATTGCTGATATTTAATGAACATGTTCATGACTATCCAGCCATCTGCAAATGTAGCCCTCACAATCGTTTTCTCTTAATCCACTTGTTAGACGTGCAAATGGTTTGAATGGACAACTGAAGACAAAAGCTTGTATGCTGTTTCAACATTACTTACTGTAATTTCATTTTTTTCCCCTGTCTGAACTTTGTGATGTATATGGTGGGAATGTTCTCTGTGTTAATTTAATCAGCACAATTCACTGACATGCTGGACTGACATGCTAGCTGCTGTTCAGAAGTGTAAAATTTGTCATTCAGGGCAACATTTATAGTTGTCTTTGGTACTTTGCTTTTTAGAGTTGTCTCTCAAGCAACACTGTGTGTGGCTCCTCTATCACTGGAGCCGTTGTTTTGAAATTGCTGGCAGCCTGATACAATTTTCTGCATAGAAATCTTTTTTTTTCTTCTGGCAGGTACCTAGGCCCATGGCAAGTATTGTTTGGGTGTTATTAGAGAAAATGAAATACATAGTGTCTGTTGCTGCTTTTAAAAAAAAAAGGTTTATGTCTGAATATGTAAATAGTTTATCATAATATCTTGTACAGTCCAATGTAAAGTTTTTAATTCAACTTAAAAATGTTGCCATCACATTTGTGTTCACATTCTTCTTTATACAGTACAAAAGATCAATTATTTGCTAGGGGTATTATTGCTAAAAAAGAAAAAAAATGAAAATGTTACTAAATTTTTTTTTTTTAATGTTTGTTTTGTTTGGCTTGGCTTCAAAGTGTACACCAGCAAGTCTTTGGTTTCCATGTGCAGTATTGACGTGAGGTAAACTTAAGGTGAGTAATTTTACAGTGGTGTGTGTGGAGAGCAATCTCCTCGGCTTTGGTAGTATTAATACACTATATCAAGTAAAAACAAACCAATGAGTGACACTTTTTGGTGCAGCTAGGCACCATAGAAATGTGTATACTGTAAATGATTAAAATATCCCCACAGGATCGATCCAGGCATATTATAATGCAACACCATTTTCTGTATGTCTCAGTCCATTGTAACAATGCAACAGTGGGATGAATAACTGCCTGTTTAAGCTCATTTACCTCAAGAATTTCATCCTTTTCTGTAAAAGAGACAGAAATTGTGTTACAGAAAACTTCTCCCATCACTCCATCTTTTGTACTGCTGTTGACACTTACAAATTAAAGAGACATTTTGTTTTAAGATTTGAGTAATTATTTTCATTGTGGATTGCATTCATCACATGTGTTCTTGTTGAGGTGTTTGTCTGCAGTGTGACGGGTTCGGAAAGTATAACTCAAATGACGTTGACTTATTTGAGCCAATTTTGATGTCTACCATCACATACATGGTAGTGCAGTTAAAACACTCCCTCTCTTTTTCTCAAAGACAGAATGACCCTTTCACAGAATGCCTCATTTTACCAGCTGATTATTTATTGTTGTTGATGTGCATTATTCTTATCACCACTGACCTCACACCAAGGACAAAGAAAATGAAGCACAAAAAACACGACCATAAGATACAAACAGCTTCATTGCTTTTGTATAAATTGCTAATTCATTTCTATTTTAAGATACTTTAAGAAGGTGAAAACTTAAAAATAAATATATTCAATATTGTACATCCTTACTTTTTCTTTACTCTTTCAACTTAGTGTAAATATATTACTATGATTGCATTATGAAAAATGAATGAAAACATTGTGATTATTATTACAGCCTTAGTGTTGTCTCCCAGCTAGTGGCTAACCCCATCAGCTAGTGACCTGTCCACCAGTTAGCTGCACTGCTAGCTGGGACAAAGGAAATAAATAGATCTGGCAGGTAGTGCAGAGGGAGTGTCAGTGTGTGTGATAAAGGGGGGGCTTGAAACTTTCTTCAAAGACAAACAGAATCAAACAACCTCTGCTAATTTGAACAGGTAGACACTGACTGGAAACCAGATGTTCTTGTAACCTGACACTGTAATGTACAGTAAATAATAATGCATCTTTAACTGATTGTTGGGAACATCTTAACAGTAGCTACTAAAATGAAGTAGTCATTGTTCAGTTGTTCTGTATTGAAATGGTATGAAAAGCTGTCAAGTAATCAGACACAATTCAGAACATTATAAGGACTTTTTAATGTGTCCAGTGTAAGCATGGTACAATGCAGGCAAACAAAGAATTGTAAGGTGGAACAGTATCAAAGGCTTTCAGAAATTTAAAATGGAATCTGGAAAACACCCTTATATTTCCTTCAGATACTACACAACGTGCAGTTTGGCAGATTCAACCCAAAATGGGTATTTTCTCACCAGCCAATTGTTGTTGTGTGGTTTTAAGAACATTCTGCACATGAACACGTCCTAAGGATCCTTAACCTCCTGCAAGCAGACATTCAGAGGTAAATGCTCAGTGTGTGAGTGTTTGTGTGTGTGTGTGTGCTTATTGAGACAGGTGTGTGTTTGTGTGTGCCAGAGCCAGAGGTCATCTTGAGAGTTGTAAGCCCAGACTATGTCCATCATTTTTCTCTGGATATCTGCCATATATTGCTCATTATCATCATAATTATTATGAGTCCTACTCCCTGCTTACTTTTTAAATAATGTCTTTCTTGATGCAGGGGGTAAAACATTTAAAATAAAATTAGTTTCAGTGGAATTACAAGTCAGCATACACTTTTTCTGATTTACAGTTCATTTAACTCTTTGTTAGCTGTGCTTATCAATAGAAAAAGGAACCTGCTCTTTGTTGTCCTCATCAATCACTTAGTCTTTTACCATTGTACTGTATCCTGCCTTCCCAAGAGCCCATGAAAGTGTCTGTAATAGATGTCTGTGCAAGCGCTCTCCAGCAGTAGATGGAAAACTAGACATATACCTCTGCACAATAAATCTTATAGTAATTTTCCAAGCTTGCTTGACAGCTAATGGCATGGAGAAAAGCTCTGTGCTTTGTGTATTTGTCTATGCATTATTGTGCAAGTGAATGCACAAAATTATAACACTGCTGAGTTGATGATACGCAAGGCATTTTTTAAATCTTCTTTGAGCTGCTTTTGCTTTGCATTGTGCCCATATATTTCTGTGTGAACCTAATAAGAGGTCGGGATAAATAATTGGGGGCTTGGTGAGCTATGGGGAGTAATACTGCTGTTAGTAAGTGGCCTGTTTGGATGAACTGTCACTGTTGTACAAAGATGTGTATGTTTGAACAGCGGATAATAATTAATACAGCGATGCTGTCGTGTAGCTGCAGGGCTGCTATTTCACAACTCTGATGACTAAACACCGGTGGGAAGGGGAGCAGTGAGGGGCGCCTGGAACAATATTTTACTCATTTGGATCTGCTCAATGCTACAGCCGTTGCACCCAGTGAATCTGTCAGACAGCACCATTTCCCCAAGAACAGCTGCTATTTATCTGATTTTCTCATTAGAGTTGACTCATGACTTCATTGTACTGGCTTTGGCAGAGGTACTGCAGTGCCTAGGTACGGCTCTTTAAAACAGCTGAGACGTGGTCTCCCTGATGTTACTGGATGTAAGAATGTGTAACACCTGTGTAAGTTTTCTTTATTCAGTTATTGTAAAAATGTAAAATCTGTATGTTTCCACGTTCATAGGAACACCTCTCAACCAGATGTTTAATATTCTTTACAGGCATGTAACTTTCAGCTTATTTCTATTTCTAGCACAGGTGAAAAAATTATTTGGGATTGATCTCAAGAGTCATCAAACATGTATACAAGTATAACAGTGTGTAAGAACAGCCTAGACCCTTAGCAATGTTTTAATCCTTGGAGGTGAAGGACTTAGGAAATCTTGCTAATTTCACAGATGGTTTAAAATAGATTAGTGGGGAGTAGCAGCTCCCGGAGAAGGGCTGACCCACCAGGCTCCCTGTGCAGCTGCCAAAACCGTGCGCCTGATGCTCAGAAGTGCCTTCCAAAAGTCCTGCAAGGTTAAACTCAAACTTAAGCGTCCCGAAATGCCATCCTTGTTATTAGTGTTACTGGGTCTTCTGTGAACTTCACCTTATTTTTTGGTTGTGTATCTAGAATAGTTAATGTGTCATTAATCTTCTGTGAATATTATTATTTCTCACTTTTTTGGAAGATTTGGAAGAAGAATTTTGGTTTTCTGGTTACAGTATCTACAATCATTGTCCTTTGCCATTCGCGTTATTTTTGCAGTACAAATTCAGAAATCTTTATTTAGTTAATTGATAATCTAGTGTATTTTTTACCTCAAAATGTGCGGCCTTGGGAAAAAAATAACTCGTCCTTCCTGTTCTTGGCTAAAACAATACCCTGGAGCACAAAGGATTTTACTTTGAAAGTGATGTATTCACTTGGCTACAGTGGCTATTCTTACTTGTTACTTTGTGTTCTTTGTCATTAGACGTTTTATACAATGCATCCAAGAGACATTTTTTTGTAATGGAACAAAGGAGTGAATCAGACTCTGCATGGTGTTTTGAAGAGGCCAAGCCTGCTGCTAGAGCTGGGCTGTGTCCGAGTGGGCCTGACAAAACTCTGGCCTGGCTGAAAAGGCCCAGCTTGGAGTTAATGTGGAAAGACAATGGCACAGGGTGAAAAACTCGACATGGTTTTGTTGGACTTGTCATTCTTTGGTGCATAGCTGTGAGGAAAGCCTAGGAACCATCTGAATGTTATTTGTGCTTTTTAAACCCATATTTGGGACAGCTTTCACAAAGCCCTTGTGAGAAGGTTAAAACAATGGAGAGGCGCTTTCAGAAGAGGGACAGACCTCGATACCAGCCAAACCATCTTGGACCTGCTTCACTGAAGGGGTTTGTTTCCAAAAGGCTGACATCACAGCACAGCTACTGGTTGATTTTTACTATCCTGAATAAAATTTTGAATGATGACTAATCTCAATAGTGATTATTATGAAATACGTTTAAACATCAGAAAGATTTCAGATTACAGTTTAAATCCAGAGAGAGGAGAACATGTTAACAAAGAACACAACAGCTGAATGTACTGTCCAAGTCACACACTCAGACTTTAAATGCAATATGTGACCTTTGAAATTTTTCAATATAAGATTTATTTCCCGAAAATGAATTAAAGAAAAAACATCCATATCATAGATTATTTTGTCTAGTGTGCTCCTCTCCTCCATCTCCTTGCTGAACTGAGATGATACTGAAAATATATTTCCGTCTATGTAAATCAATCAGATTTTCTGAGCACAGTTGTTAGGAACACTGGGTTGCTAAATGAACTTTTGAAAATCCACATGGGACAATATTTCAGAAAATGTAATTTTGCATACTGTTTCACATCATTGCATCTCCTCAGTGCATTTGTCTCCCAAAGCATTTGCTTGCATTTCTGTGGGGAAGAATAAATGTGTAATGTTTTTTTAAAAGCATCTCTGCTCCCTCAGCTTTTTTGAAGAATTTAACAAAATAAAAGTTTTTTTCTTGAAATATGTGTTACTCTCTCAAAGCTATCACTCAGCTTTCTCATGCACATGTGAATTACACACCTTTATGAATATGTAAATGTTGTGAGAATGCCTCATTAATTAGTAATTCATGAATTTTTCACAAGCCCAGTATTTTGCCAGCGTAGTCTGATGAATTATCAGTCAGAAGTTAAAAAAGGGATTCATCATCACGTTTTCAGAGGTTTTGAGCTACATCTGTAATTTGTGTAATTCAATGAATATGATTTGTGTAGCTTTTTATGGTGGTATCGTTGCAGCTGTCTCATAATATGATCTATGGATTTCTATTTTGAATCTGCAAGTGCACTTATAATGTTAACAGGAATATATCTCCATGTAGATGTTTGCTTACATTATTATAGTCTGGTTGAAAAATTTAAATGCAGGCATCTCAAATTATTTTTCTCAGTATGTTCCATTTGATATAATAACTGTAGTTTTGGTTATTTTTTAGATAGAAGAAAATCGATGAGATGTTAGAACATCTCATTCAACACATTTTGTAGCAAAGGGGAGTCAACCTGTACAAGTGCTTCAAATTCAAGAAGCCTTACAGAAGCATCTCGCTTGTGTGAATAGAGGTTTTAAACATATTTCTCCCAAAATAAAAGTTCCATTATGAGAATATTATATGTGACTATTAAAGATGAGGAAAAGAGAGTTGTGTAGTTTTGGCAATAGTTTGGGTATTGGACAAAATTGCAACTTCATACTTATCCAGGATCTTGTTTTGTGTGTCTGTTTTATCTGCATAAAAGACAAGTCAGGCTAAATTTACAGAATGTTATTGGGAACAATTTGAACAGCTTGCAACATAAGACCACACTACTACCAACTAAAATAGACAAACACTTCAACCAACTTCAAGATAATTCCTCAGCATTCAATGTAGATCTTGTTAAAAGAATATGTAAAATCTTCACAAAATGACTGAAGTAGTAGTAAATAAATGTGGTAGTTTATATTTGGTCAGAGCAAACACATGATCTGTGACCATCCACACTGCATCCACAGAATTTCTCCGTGAGCTTAAGAATCGTTTCTATGCGTTTCCACAACAGAGTGTGCATCTGGTTGAATCTTGATATTCATTTGACTTAAGTACACTACCTGTCTACTATCTTGGGGTTCCCTGGATGTGTGGCTTTTACATGAGCCCTCCAGTTAAATCATTACCACTTTCAGGAGAGTTGTCCACCTACTGAGGGCAAGTGCAGATCCAGTATAGCAGTGTGTACTTGCCAGTGCACATTGCTGGACCATGAATTTAACAAGAAGGCATAGAGGCAGAAGCACTTGCGAATGTTGCCTTTTCTGTTGGGCAGTAAAGTCTGATACCTTACAGATGTATCCACTTTGTTTCTGCTTCCTTATTGGTGCAGGGATATATTTATGTAAATGGCAGGGGGGGCTCTGTTGTGAACACAAGCGTACTCTGAGGAAAGGGTGCCAGGGGACCTTCAGGCAGTAAATATGTGTTGGGGGGGGGGGGCATAAAAAAACTAAACAAATGTGTCAACATAATAATGTATACAAATTTAAAATTCAAAAGTGCAACATTAAATCATTCAT
>JAVQJL010032537.1:0-15459 GCA_036024295.1 Nannoperca obscura | reverse complement strand
CTTGACTCTATTTTCTATTCATTTCACAACGTATGGTGGTGAATAAGTGTGACTTTTCATGGAAAACACAAAATTGTTTGGGTGACCCCAAACTTTTGAACGGTAGTGTATATAAACACAATTGTTACAGAAAATACTATATGTGAGCCTAGAGCTCCTTATCTAAAAACATCTAAGCCAGAGCCTCAAGCTATGGACACTTTCAAAGCTCACACCAACAAAGAAAGACAACAAAAAACTGAAATGTTCACACTTGTTGGCCCACACAACTAGCTTGAGGCCCAAATTTAACAACAAAGGACTCTTTAGTTCTGTAAGCAATAATTCGATCCAAGTATAACATTGGGATAATGGTTTCTTTCATAATAACAGCTATACAAAGAGGACTAGAAGTGACATAATATTGAACTCAATCTGCTACAGAACTTATTGAAAAGATGGTGGTTCAGACAGTCTCTGTGATAGTTGGTTAACGAGATATTGACTGTTTACTTCATTTACTTCCTTCCTTCAGTAACTGGATTTCAAATCAGCTTAAATACTTCAGTCATCAACTGTCTCCACTTTCCACTCACCTGTTTTGATGCCGTGTGTGCATCCAGTGCATCCTGTGCTGAAAGAACAACCCCTGCTGGTGACAGGAGGCATGGCTCTGTAGGTGTAGCCACTGATCCCGCAGGCGTCACCGTAACAGGGTGAAGCCACCGAGTTGCAGTAGGCGGTGTGGGCCAGTCCCGAAGAATGAGACACCCGTGGACTCAGCAGCTTGGAGCCAGTCATCTGATTGGAACATAAACTAGAGGGGGAAAAGTTCAGAGGTCGTGAAGCCAGGTTTGCTGACGTTGTTCCAGTGTGTGTCGGATGGGCGATGTGAACATAGTAGCTGGAGAAGCAGTGGTCGGCGGTGCATAGGCAAGGGTGGGGGCTGAGGGTCAGAGCTGTGTGCGGGTGGGAATGCGTCAAAGATGGTGAGGTTACGAGGCACTCGCGCTTCACAGGGGTCATGGCTGAGTTAAGTGGCTGATCGTCGGATTCTCCATAGGGCTGCTGGCCCAGGAAGAAGGCCAAGCGGTGGCAGTATTCCACTGAGCCCTCTGGGGGACAGCAGTAGTATGGGCTCATTTCGGTCTCCAGCTGCTCTTCCTTCACTTGCTTTAATGGGTACGCTAGCATGCTGCGAGACTGGTAGCCTGGTTTGGTCAGTCGCGTGCAGCTGCCGGTGTCCCACTCCACTTTGGACTCAAAGTCCGCCTTCTTCTTGCAAGTTGTGCAGCCCCTGTGCAGGGGAGGGGCCTTTTTCCCTTTCTGCTTTGGTGAGCACCCCTTGTGTTTAACTTTGACTCTGGAGTTCGGTTTTGGGGTTAAGGCCGCAGAAGGAGCCTTGCACTCTGATGTGATAGTAGCTGTTGGTGCAGCCTTTGCTCTCGGTTTACTGGTAGCAGAGGAGCTGGTTAACTTCAGCAGGGCTGCAGCGTTGAGTCCAGCCAACCTTCTGGGGGTAGGGGCATCCAGACTCTCCTGACTCATCATCTCGCTAACTTTTCGGTTGGCTTTGGCCTTCTTGACCTGCTTAGAGCTTTGGCACAGTTCAAGTTTGTTAGACTTGGAGGCTTTTCTGATGTTTCCTCGTAGAGCCTTTAGACTTCGAGGGACACCACTCCTGGTTGGATCTGTATCCAGGGATATCCATCCATTTCTGGGGTCTTCCTGTCTCCTGGCCTGTTTGGCTGCCAGCTGAGGGTCAGTAGCTCTTTCAAGCAGTAGACTGTTCACTGCCTCAGCATTGAGAGAAGCAAGCCTGCGCTTGCGAGGTTGTGGGACATCAATACTCTCGCCATGACTCAGGCTGTTTGACTTTGATTTGGTTTTTGGTAATGACTTTGACTCTTTTCTTTCACTACTTTTCCCTTTTTTGGGTTTGGGTTTGAGAGATAAGTGTCGGCGTGCATGCTTCCGCTCCCTTTCTGCAGATCTCTCCTTTGCACGGAGGCTTTCCTCCAATCGGGTAAGGAGGACATGGCAGCTGAGCCCCTCCCCATCTGAAACCCCGGCCCTCCCCCGCAAGGGATACAACTTCCTGTCCCGTTTCTTGTCACGCCTCCGGTCGAGTTTTCTGTTCTGATCTGATTTTTCTGCCCTCTCTCTCTTCTCGGTCATCCTCTTGGTCATGCCTTTCCTTTGTTTGACGATCTCATTTATCTTCTTTGTCCTTCCGAATCGTAGTGAGCGCTCAGGCCAGGCGTCACCCATGGTGCCACCATGTGGCCAAAGAGGGGAGTTGTCCCACCAATCGGCACAACTGTCCCTTCTGAAACCCTTCTGCCTTGCGTGAGTCATCACATGCTTCTCCACGGGGCCTAGAGATAAGAGATCGACAAGTGGTCAAAACTACAATTTGTGCTACTTCAACCATGTGCTTACAATGTTCACAATCAGCAGAACAACCAGTGATTTATACAGTAGTTCAGGTTACTTACAAATAAAGCTTTTAATTGGATCTTTAGAGAGCTGGTTCAGTGCTAAGCATTTTATAACATCTTTGTAACTTCTGTTTACATTAAGATCATCAGGCACCACAGTTTTGACCATGTTTACTGACCAGAACGGATTGATTGGTAGAAGGTGTATCATGAACCAAGTGGGGATCGGTAACATTATTTCAAACATTATTTTAAAACTAGACAAAGCTGGAAGGGATTTTGTGGTGTGGAAAGTACTTTGGCACAAAGAAATTTAAAACAAGCGAAAGTCAACGAGACACAAGCATAACAAATATGCTGACAATCTTACATAAGCCTTCAGTTTACATTTAAACACAACAACATCTGATGTAGCCCATGAAGAAGCTTAATGATGAGCAAATTCAGCTGAATGGTTTGGTGATCAGACTGAATTTATGTGATCATATGGCGAGCTCCAGCTATTGTATGCCTGTTTGAGATCCTGTCATTATAACGGGTTTGTGGTTTTTATGTAGCATCACCTAGTGTGGTCACAGCATGCCAATAACAGCTTGTTAAGACCAATTGTTTGGTCTGAATGTTCAGTCTGAAAAGAAAATGTCTTACTACAATACTAAGCTCTACTAAGGAAAATACAACCAGGCACAACTACCATCTAAAATCAGTGTCTAAAGGTCCGTATTATGTAGAGAAAGGGAATCTCATGCAGACATCTATGACACAACATACTCCCTACGCTGTAAAACAATAAAAAAAACAGTTACCTTGGGAGTAATTGTAAAATAAAATAAAAACGTAAGTGTTCGGTGTATTTTTATACTGCACCTTAGATCATATAGTTTTATTTAATGAGATAAATGAGGTAAAGTTGCATTTAAAAACTGTACATGCAGTAGAATCTGCACCACAAAGAAAAAAGAGAAAATATAATTATAATTTGTCTGTCATTCATCTTTCCTTTTATAAACTGAATAAAGGTTTTCTTTCTAACTCACAAGAGCTTCTTGTCCTACACTATTTCTTCCCATAATTAGCTATAATGGGTTAATATATTTCTCTTTTAAAGAGGAACTACACACATTTCTTTTTCCACGGTACTCATTATCACACAGATTCTAGCATATGATGTTAATACATGTGATTTTTCCAACAAAATTCATACCGTTTTCTTGTATGTGTCTGTTTAGATTTGAAACTTTGGTTCAGCCTAATCCTGCGGCCTCTCTCTAACCATGACGGAATAGGCGAATCTGCAAGGTCAATTACATATGTTGTTGTTCACCAGACTCCCTGTCTTTGCAGCAGAGAAAAGGAGGGTCTGACAGCAGCTGCTCGTGGCTGGTCAGCTCTGACTACCAGCTCTACGTCGCTGTCCGTGCTAATGAGCGCTGGTCAGTCATTCTCCCCCGTGTCCCTTGACCCTCCACATCACACCACTAAGTGGCCACGAGCCCACGCCTCCTACAGTTGCTCCCTCACTTCTCTGTTGCATTTTTTAAATATGCTGGAAGGGATGGTTATAGCAGAATTTCAGGGTGTAATTTAAGGAGTTTAAAGAGTTTGGATATGCATATTTACACTATGTGGTTGTCTTTCTATTCTCTTCATGTTAAAACAGTGGAAAGAGACCGATTTTAAATTATTTTAAGTTTTAAAATTTCCCAAAATAAGATTTATATCATAGTTATTGCATAGCTATTATCCCAGGTCTTATCACAGTAAGCATTTTAATGCTTTCCAATTCATTCTGTTTGGAAACTATACTTGAATAATTACAGGCCAGGGCATCTGTTCAGACTAGCATGGCTGCGTGAGGCATTCAGAGGCCTGATGGTTGATGCAGATTTCTCTGTAGTGTGAACTCATTCAAGACTGGAGATTTTGGCCCAACTGACACCTCGTTTTACAGTCGAAGCCCGACAAGATCTTTCAAACATGTTTGATTCCGTCAGCCCCAATCTGACTGGCTTGTGGAGCATGAGGCGGTACAGTGCTGAAATGTCAGAGTGATCCTGGCAATTGCCAATACCAGTTTAGCTCCAGGGGCTAATGAAAATTAAGTACACCTTCCTGAACTACAACTCCAATTTGCATTTTAAAGCAGCGTTTGAAAGGTAATTTACCTCAGAAAACATTTAAATTTTAAATGATTTAAATGTGACAAAATGTTTTAATGCCTGAAACCAACCTACTTTTTGTGATCTGCTCAGGAACAATGGGCACGTTTTAATGAATGACAACATCAGGTAGTGTGTGATCCCTCATCTTTGTCTGTGTCCCTCCATCTTTGCCTTGTCACAGGACGGCTAACTACAGGCTGTGCTTCTCAGACAAGATGTAATCTGTTTTGCAGTGTGACCTTGCCGACTGAAGCTGAAATTCAGTACCAGAATAACACGCTTCAAACCTAAAGTTCAGAGGTGCTTCACTTCGTATTTAACTCTGAATTTAAGAAAAGCTAATGATGAATGATATAAATTACCTCAATGATCAAAGCCTTCACCGCAAGTGTGTTAACTTAAAGCAACTCTCTCACATCAAACCAACAACCTTGATCCTGAGCTTTTATCAAGATTTCTTTTTAAACCACCTAGACAATTTTCCATCAGCAGTTGTGGGTCACTGCTGAGTAGTGTAGGTGGGAAAACACTGCAGGAAATAACCTGTGAGATATTATCTCATGTGGCAGCGCTCTGGCCAAACGGCAATTTGGCTCTTTAAACACAGTTAGGCCTCGTGATCCTCAGGAAGTAATCTCGCATTTACAGGAAGATCAATGACCCTGCGTTCCGTCTCTAATTGGTTAGATCATCAGCTCCATTCAGAGCATCAAACACATGGTGCACACCAGGATACTTTTTTTAAGTGATAAGACTTAAAAGATCTCCCAAGACTCTTGACAACTGTGTGTAAAAGGCCAGCCCAGGGGGGTTAAAATAATAATTAAACAGAATCAGGACAAAAAAATCTTTTTGTATACTGTGAAACTGCCGTCAAGCATCAACTATAAATGTTTCAGTCCGACACAAGTTTCATGCACTAGCCTCCAAATTAAACTATAAACATGCTAAAAATATTAATATTTCACAAGTTAATTAAAAATATATAATCACACAAGAAGTTACTACTGAGAACAAAAGTTCAACTCTAAATTCTGAATTACAACAATGATCAAACTGCCGCACAATATAAAGCAGTCACTTCAAACACAGGAGAGAATTCCACACACAAACTCAGTTACTTTGAGAGTATTACACGAATACACAGTATATTTGTAATAATGATTGCCACAAGCGTTATCGTTATGGCAACAATTGATCTAGCATTTATAAACATGAACAATTAATAAATGGTTTATAACATGCTATAATGTAGTTACAAACAGATATAAGGACACTGTTTATTTATGTCTTTGTTAACAACTAAAACCCCTCATATAAATTATCCATAACTGTATAAACTGTATACTAATGAATATGTGCTAACACAGTATGACAGTATGACACAAGAGTTGTGATCAAATACAAGCATATGTCTTCAGTTCCCATATTCAGGGTGACGATAAGTCCTTTCTAGGTTAGGGTTTAAAATTGTTTATCATGAATAAAGATCATAGAATATGTATATGTAGGCTTTTCACAATTTACTATAAATATGTATTAACATGTGTAGCAGGTTTAAAACTATTTTTATGAATGTATTTTAAACTACTGAAGACATTATTATTTATGATTATAACTATGTCATACTGTGTTATCAAGAACTCACTATATAGACAAATAATGACGTGTAGTTGTTAACAAAGACATTCATAAACAGTTCAAAAATGTCCTTATGTGTGTTTATAAAACTACACTTTAGTATGTTAGTTATTTGCTTATATACTGTGGTAAATTGGGGGGAGGGGGGTTACAATAAAGTGTTACCTTTTTATACAGAGGACTTTATACAGGGACTGTCCCAAAGTTACTGGGATGTGGAGGCAGGCTGAATCATATTTTATTTTACAAAACTCCACAGCAAGTTTTAATACATTATTTGGTCCCTACCCCTGACTATAAGAAAGACTGCAATGCCCTACCCTCATTATTTTCAAATAATATATATGTGGAAAATAGTAAAAAACAGCCCCTTTATTTTTTTAATAAAGAACTGCTAAAAAAAACAAGGCCTATAACAGCCACACAATGAGTGCCTATGGATTTTAGCAGTGCAATGTGTTAGCCGCAGAATGAAGTATGAATGACATGAGAAAAAGTTGAAACATTCCCTGATCTGATCTGACCATCCCCCTTTTGGACCCCCCACCCCTCTCTAATCATTTTCATACAGTCCCTAATGTGTTGCTTTTTATTGTGGTGCACTAGAAAAGCTATTAGAGCCTCTAAAATTCTTCAAATAAGACAAATCTGAGAAGGACAAATCACTTTTTTGTGGAACTGCTCACAACTCATGTCCACTCTAGGGCCCCTAACCTATGATGAGGGGTCCGAAGTAGAAATGGCTTCATTTCAAGGTGTCAAGAGCCAAAATAATTAATAAACCACTACATTATCCAACAAACAAGCGACATGCAAACACACCTTGCACAAAACAACACGTGCATAACTGTTGGTAACACTGTTGCTTACTGGCTGTGCTGCTACAACCATAAACGACTCATCAGGCAATATCACACCTGTAATTAAAACCTCATCCTCTTAGCTTTTTAATGTTTCTCCTTTCAACTTTCGGGTAGAGCCAGAACGCACATCAAAGATTAATAACCAGCAGGGTAACGTGGCCCATTCGGATCAGATAGAGAAGGCTCTTATTTTACATTTCCCCTGTCACAGGTGGTGGTGGCAGGCAGCTACAGCACGAGGCGCTGGCATGTTGAGGTTTATCAAGGAGACATAAAGACTAGAAGAATTTGAAACATTAGGTTACAACATTATTTTTCTTCCAAGACTTGCACCGCAGCCTCGGGCTGGATCTACACCACCACCCGCGGAGAAGTCGAGGGAGGTTTGCATGCGTGTATAGAAGCTACACGCGTAAATACGTGCATACAGTGGCCGAGGGATACAGTAGGATGGGATCCAGCTTGACGAAGCTTGCCCATCTGAAGTAGCCAGCCAGGCTCTAAATATGGGCTGGAGAGAGGGGAGGGGGGGCTACCCGAATATACACCTAAACACCAAGCAAAATAAAGGGCAGGCACCCCCCCGATCACATTTTCTAACCGGATTCCTCATTACCGACTCGGTGGCCGTTGTTGTGATCACAGTCCTAGTTGCGAGCTGGGAGGATATGGCACGTAGCAGCAGCCCCGTGTGTCGCTTCTGGTGCACGAAAGCGAAAAAATGGGTTCTGCGCTCCTCTGTCGGACGGCTGGCCAGTCGGAGCAACTTCAAACATTCGGGGCGAAATAGCAACAAGAAAATTCGAGGTGGTAACTTACGGCTCGCCGACACGCTTCCTCCTGCCAGCCGGGAAACGTCGAACAAAATCTGCGGGTGGGTGGGGGGGTTGAGGAGGAGGAGGGGGGGGGGGGGGAGAGAGAGAGAGAGAGAGAGAGAGAGCCGCCCGACTGGTGCGATGGCAGAGCTCCGTAACTGGGAGAGCTGGGGAGGAGTGGAGAGAGGACGGTCGGTGGCGCTGCCTGCGAGATGTGTGCGTGCGTGCGTGCGTGCGTGCGTGTGTGTGTGTGTGTGTGTGTGTGTGTGTGCTCTTCCTGGTTGGGCTTCCACCGATTCGCAGAAAACTTCATCTGAACCAATTGCCGTACGGTCCACGCTCGCTTGACACCCACGTCCTCCAATGACAGACAAACAGCTGTTTATCGTGAAGGGATAAGAAACGAAATATCTGCAGCATTAGGGGTAACTTGCTTCTACTCCAGTTAAACACGGCGCTGCATCATGGGCGATGCATGGTAACACCCCCCCCACACACACACACACACACACACTCCCACCCCAAGGCAGACAGCCTCACCCTGTCATTTGTCGTGACCAAACCACGGCCAGTCAACCACCCGACCGTTAAAAGACGTCCACAGAAATTCGTATGGAAAAAAAGGAAGAAGGCATTGAAAACGATATCAACTGCGTCCCATGTCGTGCACGTGCAATACGGGGGTTTTAAATGCTTATCATTTAACAAAGTTCTTATGAGTTTTGGGATGTAATGAAAAGTTAATTCACCTAAAACTCACTTTAAAGCCGGCTCTTTGTCACCCCGAACCGACAATGTAGTGGAACCCACGTGTCTAATGTGCTTTAAAGGGTTAAAAAAAAACATAACTTGGAAAAACAATATTTTATATCCATAAGCCTACTTATGTAGACGATGTTACCTTCGTTATTAAATAGATGTCAGATAGTACCATCATTTTGATTAAACTCTACATTTCTAGCTGGGATTGGAAGATGAACCAATTAGACTACAGATCAAGTATAACCACCAAAATGCCCACTCCACTGAGCATTGTTGAGATGTCTTGTCTAACTAGTGCACATACTGACAGTGGCAGAGGAAGTATTTACACTCTTCACTGGAGTAAAAGTACTAACACTACACTCTAAAAACACTTGACAGGAAAGCCCTGCATTAAAAATGTTACTTGTGTAGAGTTAGAGGAATATTACGAGCACAATGTAAAAGTATCCAAAATAAAGTACTCATTGTGTATTTCAGTTTAGTGTTGAGGTTAGGAGTAACTGATGTAAGTGGAGCTAATTCTAACTACCTTATGTAGCTGATAAGTCATTTTAAATATTCAATATAAGGGCTGTAGTGAGGATTGGTCAGTCTTAATTCCCAACACAACCGTCGAAGTGCTGTTTCAAAGCCTTGTCCACACTGCTAATAAACTTCTGGTGAGGATATTCTGAATCCTTTTGATTTTTTCTGTCAAATTCAACACATTTGAATAGATTCAGTTTAATCTGCCTAGAAAATGCCCACATAATTGTGTACATTTTCAATTGTAGACTGTAAACTCGCCCCCCTCAGGCAGCTAAAACCCCAAATTCCCAGAGTAAATACCAAAGACATGACCTCAGTGTCCTCAATTATAGCTACAGCCCTAAATGTGATTTATATGGATCATAATTTACATAATCTTAAGTGTAGTGGAGTAGAAGAAGCAGAAAAAAGTGCAAGTACCTCAAATGTGTACATCAGTAGAATACTTGAGAAAATGTAGTGATTTACGTTTCACCACTGCACACTGAGCATACAGCCATGTTGGAAAGATTACTCAAGTTTGTGACAATGTAATCCATTATATGTTATATAAACCGCCTGTTGACAACAACCCTCCTCAACAGACAGCGTGGCTGAGGCAGGTATCTGGAGCGGTGAGGGTCTGGCGCACACAGTTAAACAGTAATTCAAGTTTTGTAATAAGGTGCAGCAGTTAATTCTAACATTTCAACATGGTCTTCATTTGAGTAAACAGAGGTAGGAGTTTAAATTGCCTGCACCCTGCTAATAGGTGTCTACTAGGATGGACAGGTTCTGGGTGTTGTTTGCGACTTACTAGTGCCACATTATGTCTGCACTTCCACTGCTTCCTCTTACTTACTTACTCTGTCAAATACATGCTTCGTGTCAGAACGTCAGTTGCTGCACCTAATTAAAAAGCTCTAGGTAGAACTGTGTACATCAGACGTCATCACTGCAGACCCTGCCTGTTGAAGCAGTGTGTTGATCTGACACATTATTGGCTATATGTGTAAACTCAAAGAAATAAATTACTTAATATTAACATTTGAAATTCACCAGTTACCATTTGTTATCATTGTGGCCACAAAAATGGCATTTGAAAATGAAAATGGTGGGGTAACGATTTTGTCTCCGTTTGGCAGAGCATCTCGTGCAAAACAGCTTGATAAAAACAGATGACTGTTTTTCTGCTTGTTAAAGATATTTTTATCCACTTAAAAACTCTCAGTTGTAATACAGAATATTGGGTTTACCCCTTTTGATTGCATCTGGCATGTAAAGAGCATTTACAAGTGTTTTTTTCCCTTTCACTCTATTTAAAAAGGCATTTTGTCAGACGTTACGTAATCTGAAAGAATCAGAAACTGCCATCAATGAAAGCAGCCACTTTGCTACCTAATCCAAACCCTTTTTTTAATTGCAAGAAATGGTGATGAAAGTCAGAAGAGCTGAGAGCTGAATTACACACTTAGTTCAATGAAAGACTTGAATACACAGTTTTTACATCAATTCAAACTCTTCAAAAAGGAGCCTGCTGCAGGCCGCAACTCACACTGATCACACTGTGCAATGTCAAATAATCAATACCTCCACTTCTTAGGGAAGCTGATCCAATCAGTTCTACTGTTACATTCAAAAACTAATCACTTATTATTTGTCTTAGAAAACTATTTAAACATTTTAATGTAATAATTAATATAAACATTTAAGCACAATGACGATATTTCCTAAATTCAAATAAAAGAAATTTGTTACCAAACAGTCACCAGACGTTCACTATACTGTGTATTACATGAATTATTCAATTATAATTACAACTGTAATTTTATATGGGAAAGTATCTATTATAGAAGCATTTATTTGGTGTTTATTTAAAATATTTAGTATAATTCACAATGTTTACAGCCTAAGAACACTTAAAAAACACATTTTACTGTCACTGGTGCAAGGTCAGTCATTGTATGACTGCAGTGATTTAGTTGAGAGTCCAAAACACAAGATTACTTGCTTCTGTGTATTATGACAGGCACTTATTATAAATTCCTGGCCGTTTTATTGTTGTTGGTGGACTGCAAAAAGATGGATGAGGAGTCCACTTACTCCTAAATCCAGAAACATCCTTTCACTAGAATGTACTGTCAGAAAAGTGTGTGTTTTTGTAATGTTTTCTTACAAAGGAAAGCAGAGACGGTCACAGACAAGGATAGACACACAGAGACAATCAAATCTCTGTCCACACATTCATACGTGGATCAGAGTGCTGGCTGCCTCAAAGGACTACACACACTTAGTCTCAGTTCAGCTTATTCTGTAACTAACGTTCATCATTCATCATTCCCCCTTTTATACTGAGAGCGGACATGAAAGCATCAGAGTTACTGTGGACAAAGGATGGCAGGATATTGAACATGAATTCAATAATCAATGCAGAGCTTCTATAATTAAAATGGCCACCATAGGTTAATTATGAAATTAATCATATATCACCATAAAAAAACTGTGCCACACATACTAGGCCTTTGTGGGATTCACAAAGTCAGCTCTGGCTAGCTTTTGCCATAGACGTGTAAACTGTAAGGCATTAATGGGGTAGAAAACAATCCAGCCGATGTGATTTCAGAAAAGTGAACTTGTGAAAACCTGGCGTATAGGTACAGGGTTTCTTCAGGACAATGACAGCGAAGGAACATAAACAAGCCTCTTCTAATGAAATCAAGCAACCGTGACACTAATCTCGCCTCTCATCGGAAGGTGCTGCTGTATGGAACCGCTCAAATGACACCCAGTGTAAACACACATGGATTCAAAACATACAGTGTTACACTGAAATGAAATGAAATGTATAGATAGGTCTAGATTTCACACATAGATTTCACATATGTTCCAGAGACTTTCAGAGAGGTGTGCTATAATATCTTTAGTTAATAGTAAATGATTAGTAAAGATGTACAGTAGCAATATCATTCAATAGAAGGCTCAAGTCAGCACACAGTTTTGTTCAAGATCAGTTAAACAATACAACGCAGTACATTACACCTAACTGCAGTGAAAGAACTAATCAAAAATGTTACTTAAGTAAAAGTACTAATACAAAATAACTATTACAAGTCATATATTACATTATTAGATTGTTAATATTAATGCCTCAAAACATAAGTAGTTTGTTACTGTTGCAGCTAGTTTTAACTATTTTATATACAGTTAGGTCATTTACACCAGTGGTTCCAAATCTAGGGGTCGGGCCCCCTCAAATGAGCATGAGATAAATCAGAGGACTCATGGAGGTGGTTAGTGAGAGAGGAAAAAAGAAAATCAAAGTTCTGCCACACAAATGTAAATGTTTATTTTGTTTTTTTCTCTAATCTTTGCTTTGTGCGATATTTTGGATAATTTTACCTCTTTGGGTCTCAAAAAGTTATTTAAATAAAACCATCTGAGAGGATGGTGACAACTCATAGACATCTGAAACATATAACAAGGTGCCCCAAGTAGACATTGATTTTTTGTAAGGAGTCTTGTATTGTAATTTATAATCATTTGTTTTGGAGTAAAGTACAAGTCTTATTTTGTAAAGTAATAAGTAACTCCAGCTGTCAGGCAAATGTAGTGTAGTAAAACATACAATATTGCCCTCTTAAGTGTAGTGGAGTAAAGGTATAAAGCATACAATGAAAATACTCCAGTTTAAGTACCTCAAAATTGTACTTAAGTAGAGTACTTGAGTACTTAGTTACTTTCCACCACTGCCTAGTGGACATCAGGGGGACAAGTTAGTGGAGAAATGTATCTTATCAGTAGTGTGGTATTTCTATTGAACATTGCAGAATGTGAAAGTAATGCTAAAGTATTGTAAACGATTAGCACACTTTAATGTAGATGCTGGAATGATGCTTGAAGAAAATAAACAAAAATAAGCATAAGCACAGAGCGTTTTGATATTCAAAATATACCACTAATCCAAAAACGGTTCTAATCGCTCGTATTGCATTGATGATTTAAGCATTAGATTTGTATGTTGGCAAAGATCCATTAATAATTCATAGTGGATTGCCTTTACACTAATGGCTCAGTTATTAGTCCTGCATGGCTATTCATGGTGGGTCTAGGAGTGAGTCCTTAAAACACTTCTATATTAGGTTTTATGACATTTATGATGGTTTAGTGAGGTGAGGTGTGGTCTGTTGGATCAGAGGGAAAAGGTGGTAGCGGTACTGCATGGTGAAGTATAAGACTGAGACTCCAAAAGATTAATGTTCAACTACAATAAACAAGTGTGTCAAAGAGTGGCCTGGAAGATCAGTCTCGTCATTTACACTGCAAGACAGTCTCACGGCAGCCATGAACAAGAAGTCATTTATGATAGTGAGAACAAGAGAAAGAATTACTGGGAGGTGGCTATTGGTTAATGTTGATTCAAATATAAAAAAGAACATAACCTAAATGAGTAACTAGTTCAGTAACTTCTCCTTTAACTGAGAAACTAAAAACGACACCTTCTCCGACATTTGGGCAAAATGTCATTATTCAGTTTTGTAACTGATCAACAGTGGTGGAAACTTGCTGTAACTTGAGCATTTTCTTTGTTTGCTTCTTTATGAGTCTACTACATTTCACAGGGTTGATATTGTATTCTGTACTTGTAAAATGTAAATCACTTTAAGCTGGTTCCAGTTAAAAAAACGAAGTTTCCCTGCTGCCTTAAAAATGGGAGAATACTGAACTCAGTTTGATGAATTAGTTCAAAGTCATCTCATGAGTTTGGAAAATGATATACCAACTGAGTTAAGTAAACTGAACTTCAGAAAACAAACTGTTCAATCAAACTGACAAATGTTACTGACAGATTTGCTGTCCATCTTCTCAGTGTGAAGAGTCAGTTCTGTATTGACATGAAGAATTTACAGCTGCAGCTGCTTCTGTTGGAGCCCCTGTGCACCACAGTTAGTACAAAAGGCAAACAATTGTCCAATTTATTTCACTTAAAGGCAAAGATTCAGTATAAAGTCCAGAAAAATGAATACAACCAAACTTTTTTGCCTTTTTTGTTCCTACTTGTCCCTTGACCCCTCAGTTTTATCTTGTGACCCTGTGAAGGGGCCTGACCCCACTAACTAGCTAACTGTATTTAAAGCAGGAAAATCTAGCTCAGCCGCCACCTCAACCAGCCACAGCAGTAAAATGCTGCTTACACATTGATCCATCAGTCGTAACAGTAGCACAGAAGTTTAATTGCAGGACTTTTACTTGTAATGGACAATTTTACATTGTTGTATTGGTGCTTTTGCTTATGTTAAAGATCGGAATCCTTCTTCCACCACTGCTGGTCAAATATTTAAATACACGTTTGTGATGCACTATCCCAATATTAAAAGGTGCTTGATTAAAAGGGCATGTGTAGCAGCTGTGTAATCAACCTATTGAGTTAAAATGAAGAGTTAAATAAAAACCATAGGATTTTGAATTAAACAGTCTTGACATTTACCAGTTTAATAGCTTTACAAACAGGACAATGGCATCACACAGGCCTTCCTTATAGCCTGGTCCTCTGTGTAGCCTAATGAGCTGCTATTAAAGTGCTGAAATATTTTGTCTAAGTGTTCAGTCCGCGCTTCATTATAATCTGGCCAAAAGGAACTGATGAAAGGAGTCCCTTCCAATTCTTCTGTTGCCACTTTTCCCTCAAACAGCTGTGATGAGCTGAAGATCATTGACTGACAGCCCGAGCCTCGAGCTTTATCTATGATGTCACAACAGCATCATCCGTTATGAGCTCATTGCCTTTATGACCTAATTGGCAAACGGTGATGTGGGCTAATTGCTTTGGCATTTGTGAAGCCTATTCATTTACCTCGTTTACCTGAGCAGAGCAGCGCGCCGGGCTCAACCTGTCGTCTCTCTCGGTCCACAGCGGCTGGTGTGTTTATTTCCACTCGACCCAAAGTAGCACGTTAAAGGCCCAGAGTGAGTCACACGCAAAGAGCAAATTATAGGCTAGCCCCATGAAATGCCTCAGCCCTATGTACCATAAAGTTTGTAACCCCTCGTGCGCGCGCACGCACACACACACACACACACACACAGTGGGACTGATATCCAGGTGAACACGCCGCGCATCCATCCAGCCAATCATAATATTGGTGAGCTCAGAGGCCAGTGAGTCCCTATCATTGACCTTGTTTCAGTCGACTCCGCGGACAAAGCACTATTATCGCTTTGGCATTACACTTTGGTGGCTGCTGCTGGTGGTGGCGGAGGAGGGGAGGGGGGGGGGGGGGGGGGGGGC
>JAVQJL010032535.1:0-22068 GCA_036024295.1 Nannoperca obscura | reverse complement strand
AAGTCTGATGAGACATCTTGTTGTTTTCAATCATGGTTCTATGCACTTTATGTAAAGCTCTTATTTGGAAGTTGCTTTGGATAAAAGCGTCTGCTAAATGCCTAAATGTAATGTAATGTAGTTCAACAATGAAAAAAATCTGTTGGTGTGGAGTTAGAGGGAAGTGAGTTTATCTGTAGCCCACTCCTCATCTCGGCTCGAGGTTACATTAGCCGCTACTAGCATAACACACCCGAATCTGTACCTGAACTGTACACTTCAATGGTGAAAAAATACAGATTGTTACACCCTTATTCTCTGTAATCACATATTTTTCTCACCCTCATGTATATATCAGTACATACTATTACACCGTTAGTACTTACACTATTGATTAGAAAGTATTACACTGAACTCTGCAGGACGTTACCCATTTATTTAACAGCTTAGCTTAAAATTTTACATAAAATTAAGCATGATATTATTATAAAATACTAATTATACTTCAAAGTATATGTAGAATTTATTGTTAAAGATTAAACCAGTGATCTCCAACCTTTTTAATTTGTAAAGCCTTACAACAAGCGATGTCATTTGTCAGATGTCTGAGTTTTTTGTAGTTCTACAAAAGAGACTCTAAACAAGATGTTTCAATTAAAAAAGCTGTTTGTTGCCCTAAGTGGAAAATTATTCAATATTTCACAAAAAAGCTAAGATTTAGAGAATAAAATATACATTTGAGTAGCAGACCTTTATATCTTCTTCTTTCCTTCTAACCTTTTAGTCTGTCCTTCCTCTAACCCAAAACACACAGGCACCTATAAAATTGTACAAATCTTTAGTGATAGTTGCTCAAAATAAAAGTATAGATGAGCTGTCAGTTGTAAAATATATATATAGTTTCCCTTTTTATACACACAAATACAGCTGAAAAACATAAGAAATAAAGTACAGTTAACACATGCAGCTTTGTTACTATAAATAAAATATGCTCGTTGTATTCACTGATAAATAAAATAGAGCTCTCACAAAGCATCAGATTTATCTTGTGGGGGATTTCCTGATAATACCTCTGTTCTGTGGGATTTTGAATGCAGGAATTTTACTTGTAATGGAGTTTTATGACATCGTTGTATTGATAATTTTACTTAAAGGTTCTGAGTACTTCTTCAGGCACTGGAGAGGATAACTGTACGTGTCAACATGACTATATCAAACACTGTTGACACTTCCAGAAGTACAGAGGAGGAACAGGTGGAATGGTTTCCCATTGCTAAATAATCACTCCAATTAGGCAATTAAAATCCGAGGCAGAATCAAGTTATGGTACCCCATGAATAAACACCACACACTAATCACAAATCAATAAAGACACGTTTGACTGTTACGCCTTTATTAACCTACTGATTTTGAGCTGCTCACACAGATTTTGCCTAAATTTAATTGGCCGTAAAGCAATAAGATGTAATTTGTTGTTAGTTGGGCAGTTTTAGGTTCATTAGCAAACAGTTTCAGTCATTGATTATAATCATGAAAAGATTGTTCAACTTAATAACAAGTCAAATATAAGCAGGGATAAGACTGTAACGCTCTGCAGCTTTAGAACAGCTTTGTTGACCGAGTCCTTACTGCTGTCATTTTAAATGGATTTATTATGAGATTTACTGGCCAATATGTCCTTGTAGGTCTGTGGTTACTATTCATCAAACACCCTGATGCTCATCAGCTCTGATAAGGCCTCATCTACTCCTGTTAAGAAGTTTTGTATATTTTTGGGATGTACAGCGTTAGTCACAGAAGCTAGTTGTCAGATTAGTTTCTTGTTCTGAGCCACAGGCTGCAGAAACCAATTAAAAAACTCTTATATAACTTAGAGTGAGGAGATTCATTCTTGACCTTGGGAACCTTACCCTACTTAAGATTTCTAAATGCAAAGACATTGTGCTCTACGGTTTTAAACGTATATTCACGTCCATAAAACTGACTTTGTACTTTGGTCAGATTTGAGACACTATGTCCTGCTTTTCGCTCACTGCTGTGAGTCTCGGCTTGTTGAGCTGACTGATCAGTTTTGAGCTGTAAAATCCCAGAAATAAAAGCTGAGGTTGCAGGTTTATTTTCCTACAGTAGACATGCAGTCATTTACCATGGAAATGTGTGTTGCAGTTTAAACATTTTGCACTAGTAACAAATAATGTTAATTAATTGTGTCATTCTGATTTAATGTTTTGGTTGAGGTTGTGTGCTTGTCATATCTGTATCACCGTCTTTTGCTTTGTCAATTTGCTTTGCTATGACAAACTTGAGAGCAGACTTGGATTTATCTCAACCGACCTTAAACAGACCAACCAACAAAACTTTAAAATATCTCTGTATATATTTCTTTAATCAATGCATGGAAGAGCAGAAAATAAAAGATCAAAGGAGTTATTATTTGAAAGTTAGTTTGATTTATTTTCGTTAAGAACATTAAAATGCAAACCTAAATTATTGAATTACACAAGAGATTGCTAAGAAATAACATGTACAAAGAAGTTTTCAGATTACGACATTTTCAAAATGTTTTAAAGCTATGTTTTTGTTCTAATAAACGACAACAATTCAGACTTTTGGTGCATTTGGGAATCTCTGTCCAGCTTCTTTTAATATTGCTTAATATTACTTTAAGTCTGTTAGAATCAGTTGTAAGTGCAACAGATGCAGGGTCCTTAGATGCACAATGATTTCTCCTCTTTGATCTTTTTGAACCCTGCAGAGTAAAAACGATCATCAGGCCATCAGTCTCCGGCCCCACCGCTCTCTCAGACCTCCATCCTGCCAACTCCAGCCAGGAGGGTCTGCAGGACATCATGTAGCCATGCTGGAGTCACTGAAAGCTGGCTTGGTAGGAGCAGATTGCTGCCTAATTGTGCTTTTCAGAGCTGCTGTGCGTTGCGGGTTACAACAGGGCTGCATGCGGTCTGGGGCCACAGCAGTGGACGCAGCACCTATGGAGTCCAACCTAGCAGGGTCTCATTGATCTGCCGAAGCAAAGGTCACCACAGTTATGCATCTGCAGGCTGAGTGATGCCCACCAGAGTAGCAGCAGAGAGGCTTCAGTCGCATCCTTCAGTTTAGGAACTAATCACCATTTTGTGGTCAACTTTTTTGGCTCACGATAATTTCTAGCGTGTGTGAATAGCAGCCTGCAGGTCTCATCTCCAGTTTTGTTCATCTGCTTCCCTTTTCCCCATTGTGCTTCCTAAGACTGGATGATCCATCTCGCCCTCTCTTTCTCTCTCTCCATATCCCTGCATCCCCCCCTCCAGCACTCCACCAGTCAACCCCTGCTATTTTCACCCCACACACATCCGTCGCTGCACTTATCCAGCCTCAGACGGCTGCTGGCTCGATAGCTAAATGGATTATCCAACAACAGAGCACCTCTCCTTCTCTCTCTCTCTCTCTCTCTCTCTCTCTCTCTCTCTCTCTCTCTCTCTCTCCATGCACTCCTCTAGCCGTGGGTCCTCGGAGGCGGAGGGGGCCCTATTGAGCGGGGCCCAGGCTCTCCACTAGCCAGGCTCTTTATTGAGGCGTCTATGGGGCTTTATGCTGCCAGCGCTCGGCCTTGCCCTCGCCATCATCAATCATCCTCGGCTCCAGGGCTGCTATCACTGCCTGGACAAGCAGCCAATCACAGCCTTCCAGGAAGCTCTATAGGAAATGGAGAGAGAAGCAGAGGAGGGAAAAACTGGAGAATCACTGTTTCTGTTGCTACCAGTCTCAAGTCTGATTGGATTGACATCTTCTGACAACACTGGTATAAACCAAGATCGGCCTGTGTGGAATTTGATTAGATCATGAAGTGAGAGTCTGCGTCATGAAAGCACATATAACCATGTTAAAATCATAATTATAGATGGCATTTGGCAGCAATAACAAAGTCTTTTATGAAAGATCTATAATAATCCTCTATGTTTCAGGGGGGTGAGGGG
Organism: Nannoperca obscura; assembly: GCA_036024295.1. NCBI lineage: Eukaryota > Metazoa > Chordata > Actinopteri > Centrarchiformes > Percichthyidae > Nannoperca > Nannoperca obscura. The sequence goes on along the minus strand of JAVQJL010032535.1, from coordinate 18,115 downwards.
TTCAGTATAGAAACATTGCAGCAAAACTATAAATCCCCTAAGGAATTAAGGGATATTCTGACAGATTAAACCTGATTGAGTGCCACAGCAAGTTTCTATAACAATAATGGAGGTTTATTTAAAGAAAAGTCAAACTAGAAAGAGGAGAATTTCTATGGTAAAGCTTACTCTCCTCTTTTTCATCAAGCCTCAACAGTATGTTGAATTTCTACTCAAGTCTTAACTTGATTTTTCTTTTCTTTTTTTTTTGCCCCATCTCTCCCCGCAGCCCTGAGCTCGCATCCTGCTCCAGGAGGAATAGGCGGAATCTGATTACAGACCTATTTTACAGCAGACGCCGGGGCGCAATAAAGGGAGAGGGAGAGAGAGCACGGAAACGGGACTCGGCCCATCAATTAGATCTCTATTAGCAGCCAATGCAGACCTCACCTCAGGAAACGCCGGGCCCCTGAAATTAAACAATTCTTCAAGCTCGACAAGCCAGTCAACTCTGCTATATGTTTGAAAAAGGAGGAGGGTGGGGGCAGTGTCCTTACCAGAGAAAACTACCCTACAATAACTGTTATAAAATCATTACATATAAACAATATAGAGCATATGGAATGGCCCAAAAGAAACGTGCTAATAAAGAAGAAACATTAAGAGCTAAACCCAAAGATAAGGTCACTACTGAGTGCCGGTTAGCCCATAAATCCTTATTTTAATTCTATATCAATGTTATATTGATGTGATATTAGATATTTCAAAAACCATAAAGTACAATAAGGTCAAAGACATCAATGTTGGCCATCATAGAACCAATAAATGCCCTACTTATTTAAAAACCTATATGCTATCTTAACAAAGTGCAATAAGTGCACTAACAAAGACAAAATATAATGCATTATAGTAACGTTACAGTGACTTTTCCTTTGTTCCTTATAACTTCCTTCCGGTGCCATTAATCTCCAACTGTTGACCTACTGACCTGAGGCGGGACAAAATGTCAATATGGGATAATCAGCATTCAGCATTAGGCCATTTAGGAGAGGTCACCTTGAGAGGCTCCTCCACTGTCGTTAATTCACCCTCAGAAAATTAAAAGTTTTACTGATTTCATCCCAGGTCTCCTCCAACAAGGCCTGAAGGCTGGCCTTTAGTCAATGAGGATGTGGTATTCTCATGTTAACGGGTTTATTGGTGCAGGGATCAGCTTCCTGCAAATCCAGGCCACAGACTCCTATTTATAGGTCCTTATCTGGTTTGTTACACCCAGTAACTTGGTAAGAAAGAGCTATATTACTGGGATGATGTCTAGCACCAGAAGCGGAGCCTCATAACTGCCAGTCAGTGGTTTGAAGAGGCAACCTTCATCCTGTTGCTGATAGATATTTCTTTCCAGGAAGAAGACAAAAGACTAATTATTCTGTTAATAGTAGCCAAGCAAAGGAAGTCAGGTCATGGCATTTACTTGTTTTTACATAATTCTAGACATGTCAAGTGCACTGAGGGTTTATCCATGTCTCACAGATTTCCGAGGTTTGGGAAAATGCAGTTGCTTTTACAGCCTAATGTTTCTGGTCGATTCATTTCTGGCATGATTTGACGCAATGAGTCATGAGTCTTTTTACAATCTTCGCCTGTGTCTCAGTACTGTGGCACGTATTTCTCTATTTGCTCAATCAAAGGCTGCCCATTTATCATCGGGAAGGACAGCTTCGTATTTTCTACCTTGCTCGCTCGGTTCCAGCACCAAATTCAGCATTTTTATGGAAAACTGCAGTCATTTTGATTGATGAAATCCAAAGATGTCCAAAACAATCCGGGGGATCCCCAACTGTGGCGCACCGGCGGGGTGCTCCACTGTTGTCATTGTTCCTCGGAAAGAAAGGAGCGCGTCCGGAGAACACCAGGGGAAAAAATCACGATTTTCAGTTCAAAAGGGCCAGAAAAGCAGCATTTCTTTACAGGCAGTGGGAAAGTGGAGGAAAACCTTTTCCACTTGCAGACGAAAACAATGCTTGCTTGGTTTTTTCCTCTTGATGCATTCAGCTATAAAGACACGGGCTAATAGAAACAGGCCGGTATAATGAATTGATTATTTTACTGTGAGGGTTGATGCTATTTGTGTTCTCGCCCCAGAGCCAGCTGAATGGCCTGGTGCAACACATCCCCCTGCATTCATCCGATTTGCGCATATAGTCTCATTGTGTGTCATGTAGCTGCGAAAAGTAAAATAGCTATTCCTTAATACCGATTTCAGACCCGGGCTGCTCATAGCTTTTATTTACTCGCGCTTGTCTTGTTTGCAGTGATTCATAATGTCACAAGAAACGTCACCTGTCTCGCCTAATTGCCACCTTCTGTTATTAATACCAGGAATGTGGCTCCCTTTTGCACCCGAGGAAATAAGCCTATATTGCGTACTTAATACAGCGTCACCCAAAGGGAGATTCAATAAATCTCCCTTTAACGGCGTTTCCCCTCAAAACTCCTTTAGGCGAGTGGAGGCCGTGTCAAGATTGCGATTGTGCGCCAGTGCTTAGGACCAGCTGCTCCCAGGACAGACAAGCCCTTGTCAATTAGGCAGTGACAAGCAGGTCTTCCAACTGCCTGCAGGCGCTCCACCAGCCAGCAGTGTACAGTCCCCGCAATTAGTATCAATTTCTGTCGAGACCTCCCTGGAGCGCGCAGACACAGGCCGGGTAAATGGCCAAACATTGTCCAAATAACACCGACAGCCACAACTGACATGGTGTAATGGGGCCAGTGTTAACCGCGCGGCGCGCTGTGGGGAAAGAAAAACGTTTGAATTTAGGAAGTACAGGACACAAACACAGGATAGATTCTCAAATAAATCCACAAACTCTCCAACCTGTGACGCGTGTTTGACTGTAAATATCCACGACAGATTAGCACTCAAGTTCCTGTTTGGTTGACCACAGTTTTATTTAGCGTTTAATTGCTGGTGGAAGAAAAAATGTTGTATTATGACTTTTATTAATGCGCTTATTGTGAATAAAAACAAAAATATGACGGGAATTAAAGCACCCTTTATAAAGGTGTAAGTAATGGCTTTATGAACGATGAATAAATCACTTACTAATGCTTTATAGATCACTTAAAATCATTTACAAGATCACAATTTTGGGTTGGCAAGCTGTCAAACCTCCCTTTTGAAAAGAGCTGCAGATGATCTGGACCAATCCACTTATTAACACTCAACAACTGCAGACTTGATTAAAACCCTTTATTTACCACTTATTGACATTTAAAATGACCAAATCGATGGCTTATTAGAAAGACACGGAAAAGGTGACTTGAGAATTATTACAATCGTGGGAATTAATGGTGAATGTTTACATTTGGGGTTGCCAGGTTATGTTTTAATGCGTTTAAAACAATTCATCAATAAATGCTGTGGTTTCCTCTCTGTAATTATGAATGTTAATAACTTTCCTAGAAATTATTGGTCAAAAAGTCAAAGAGAGTTTTTAAAATCTGCCATCCCACAATTCCCGCATCAGTAAAGAGATTACGGTTAATAAACCTGACCTATAAACTCCTGTAAAGGGTGCCTTATTAGAAAGAGGTACCCAAGTTTGATTTACAGTAACAGCAGCTCAGAGGTGTTGGAAGCAAACCAAAGTCAAACCGGCAGCTTTTGGTCCAATGAGAGAGTAAATAAATGTCAAGCCAGCACTGTCACAACACTGACAACCCATAGAAGGATTGCTCACCGAGCCCTTTTGTAAATGGTGTCACCGCTAGCAGCTGGTGGTGGCATTCCCGGGCCTTGGACACTGGCCTTTGGCCCCTGGGGGGTTGGACTCCGGACAGGGCGGTCCAGTCGTCTCCACAGCGCCGTTATATCTCGGGTCAGCGGGGCCAAGTTTCCAGCAGGAAAAGCTGGGGCAAAGTCGGCGAACAAAACCCCCAGAGCTCACCAGGCCAGTGGGACCATTAGTATGAGCGTTTGTTTAACTAATTAGCAAGCTGGGCAGCAGAGGGAGGCTTGTATAGGCGACATGGACGTCATATATGGCGAAGGTATGAGAGGTCCGTCATTGTGCGTCAACATTGGATGAGTGCAGTTTGCAGAATGTGACTGAAGCGCAGACATCAAGTGAACATTGTATAGTGCTGATTAGAAAGTCACAGCTTTTGGGGGACACTGAGGACCAGCCAATAATTCATCACACTGACCAAAACATGATGTCTCAGAGGCATTAGCAAGTTGTTCCGTATAAAATAAAAACATGAGTTAAAGGAAGTTGCCATATAATGAATCGAAGCCACGGAGATTGAGAGCAATAAAGCGTTGTTTTGAAGGGAATATTGTTCCGCAGGGTTCAAAGTACAGGACGGGGACATGGCAGCACACTGAAGTTCAAGAACAGTGCAAACAGCACATGCCAACAAAAGGAGCCACACAGCATTCAGCTGTGGTCGAGCAGGAGAAGTTGGAGGGGGGAGGCTGCGGTGTTAAATATGGGAAAGTTTGGGGAACGAGGTCGAAGGGTCAAGAAAAGTCAACAAGAGAACAGTCTTGATGACAGAAGGAATTTAATATCAAAAATACATAAATCTTCAAGTGAGGGCAGCCGTATAATAGGCACAAAGGGGGCGAGTGTTAGAGTCAACACAGATTTGTTGTTGGCGATTAAATGGATCGGGCCAAGTTGTTAACATTTAACACAAAACGTTGGCACTAGAATAGAGGTTGAGCAGAAAGTAAGGCGGGTTTCTGGATGGAGCATGGCAGTCGTGACACGCAGAAAGACAGCTAATGTGCAGAGAGGGATCTGGCGCCACCGGCCACAAGTGCGCAACTGTGCACCAAAGCAGCACGAAAAGTTTTTGAAATAAATTTTAAGTTCTATTAAAGTTTGCTTTGTGTTACTGAAAATACGCGTTGAGTCGTCCCTGTAGGTGATGTAAATGGAGCATTGTTGCGCATTTACGCACGTTGTTTGTGACTCCTGATGGATGCAATGAGAGGTGAACCCACCTCAGCCTGTTGAATCACAGTGTCACTGCATGGATATCCTTCATCTGGTACAACGTGGAGATTCATCTTCCCGTCTTGTAGGAAATAGGCCCACATTTGTCTCCACGTCCCCTCTGACTGCTGCGCACTGGACGCAGCGCTGAGAACTCTGTCTGACCTTCGCCCTCGCCCCTGCGAAGCTCTGCAAGTTCCCCGGCAGTCGCAAACAACTCTGAATTCCATAATTCTTCACGAAAAGGCACTATTAGGGAAAAATCCTTCCTTTTTGACAATTTAATAGTGCAAACTAATCATCTGGTTGACACGGGTCATTCATCTCTGTACAGGCGGACAAAGACAAGGCCTTTTCCATAGGTTCGTCTGGGTCCTGCAGTCAGACCAGCCTCTATTTTGAGATCAAGTGCACAATAAAAGCATTGTGACTGCTTAATGGCTATGTTTGTGAAGCCACCAAAAACCCAGTGTATTAAATGCATTTTTTGCAAAGAATTAAAAAGAGGCCAACGTGGACTAACGACCACGGAACTGAGAAGAACCCGGTTTCAATGAGAAAAGAATGCTACAAAACTTTGTGTGGCTGCTTAAAGCAATCAAAACACGAAACAAAAGAAAGGATAAGGGATAAAAACTGGGCCCCACAAAATTGCTTAAACCCCCCAAGTTATGAATTCGTTTCTGAATCAATTTAGCGGTGCAGGCATTTTCCTAACATCTTCTTGCGGGAGTAACAAGACAGGGAAATTGATCCGGTGAGACCTCACCTCTCGGTGCGCCTCAATAAAAGAGACATCAGTCTCTCTCGACGACTGTATAATTTTTAATATATATGCAATAAATGTTCAATTTGTTTCCAGAAATGACGGGAAATAATAACGTCAAATTTTAAAGCCATCCATTAAAGCCAAACAATGCTCATGCATACGTGCTCTAACGCTGAGTGCTTTGATTAATTCACATTTTGATTGTGTTTGATAAAGCAATAACATTACAGTGCTCGACTTTAGACCATTTGGGCCATTTTCCTCTCCTGGAAAACAAATCTGGTGGCAGTGCTTTGATTTAAAAAAAAACATATAATGGACTATATACATTTTTATGCCTTTTCTTTTAGGATTTTCGGTTTGCTGTCCAGGTGGTTTCCAAAGGAGTCTATTATACGTTTCCACACAAATATCAAATTATGAATGACATCCATTTATTGGTGTCACACTATTTCCCACAGCAGTAGCCATTTAAAAAACTCAATACTAAATTCCCAGACACAAAAACCCCCTGTAGTATACAAACATTCATTTCATCTAATGAGTTCTTATTGGCCAGATACCTGTCATATAAATCCATCCATTCCTTGGGTAAATAGAATGAGTTAATTGCATGCTTAAAATGCCACCTTTTAAAATTGTATTCTAGTAGTTGGTGTGCAATTTAAAAGCCTATAAGTCCTATGTCTGTCAAGTAATAACAGAGATATACCATCATAAAGGTATGAAAGGGTACAATAATGTACAATTAAATATAGAAGAATACTATATAAGAACAGAATATTTGTTTCTTGCCACTTCAAACACATTCATTTCACTGCAAACGTACTATTTAAACATCACGAGTCCCTGTAGGAATGTTAAAGTAATAATTTAGTATTTATTTATTTATTTCATTAATTAAATAAAAAGTCATTATCAGCTCAGTTTTGAGTGCCACGTTTAATGTCCCTATAGGAACATGTTTGTGTTTTCACTCTGGCTGAAGCTCAATAGTGCAGGTAGAGGGGAGGCCGGGGCTCTCGGATCACTGTAGACCTTGACACAAAGTGCATTAAGTTGGCTGATCTCTCTCAAACCATTTGATTAATTCACTCCCATTCAAGCCCAAGCGAGCAAGGAGTGGAGGGACGTGACCAATGACATAATAGGCTCTGTCAAACAGCCTTGCAGAACGCCCAGACCATTTGTGGTGACAATCCTGATGCCATCAGAGCCATTATAGGCCCCCATTCAACCCAGAAACAAACATAGCTTTACTCCTAAAAAGGGAAAAGTCAGCTTTCTGGTGGATCTCCTTTGCTTTCTATGTCAATAGAGTCTGGCTCAAGAAGGCTGGCTGTGGGCATCAGATTCCCTCCAGTTTTTATAGAAGTAGCTGAGCAGAAAACAACATGCTGTTTTTATAACCAAAGACAAAATAAAAATAATTTATGCAGACATATGCCCTCTAGGAATTTTACATTTCTTTCTGTGTATTACATTTTTGTCATTTTATTTTGAAAATATTCCATTTCATTTAAACAAAAAAAAAACAAAGAAAAAGGTGCCCTTCCTTGACAATAAAATAACAAAATAATACAGCATGTTTGTGCACACTTCTCCCGTTAAGGGATGTTAATTGTGTACAGATTTAACTCTGCATTGAAAAACATGCAACATCCTTTTTTTTCCTGAAATAACTTCGATGATCTTTACATTAATCAAACCCAAGGTTTGAAGTGAAGGATGAGACAGAGAGTGGAGTAAATGAAGGATCTTAGAGATGCTAAAAGATATATATAAAAGGGTGTTTTGAGTTTATAAATATAGTCAGTAGTGGAGGAACTGTAGCGGCATAAGAAGCCCTATAAACCAGTCTTTTCTCTGTAATGGATGACTTGCATGCAAGAAAAAAGCTCATGAGGAAAGCTAAGAGGCCAAGAGAATAGCCTACCACTGCATGTATAACAGCCATGTTAGAGTGGCAAAACTGAAGCTACTTCTGCAAGAAAACATAGATGATCTCCCCCAAAAGAGTTTATGTTTTGCTCAAATCAAGGCCAAATACCCAGATCAAAAAAAGTCCTTTTGGAAAATGTTGCACAATCTGATAAAACCAATTGAGCCTGTTTGTTTAGCTTGGACCTCGCATAACCTCTGAGTAGCAACATCCTTTTTTTCTCCTTTCTGCAACACATGATGGCTGATAACATATTTGGAATGTGAATGTGAATGTTAGAGCACAGGCAATTCAGCTCATCGTGAAATAATCGTGAAGCGCCTTGGATCAGCCAACAAAGAGATTAAAGGCAGAAGTCTGTTGATAACCCGCTTTATTGTTTCTTTAACCAGTCTGAGGGAAATCCACCGTGTCCTCCTTTTCCTCCCTTTCAAACCAACTCTTTCTTCCCGTCGTCTTCCTCGCTTGTCCCGATTTTCATCCCTTACCACACACCCTGTTTGTTTTGGCCGAATAGACCCAGAGACTGAGATGGAGCGATTACAAGCGCATTCCTTTGAGTATAGAAGACTGTTTATTTCTTTCAGAAAGCTTTCACTTTGGTGTGTCACTCACTCTCCCGTCTTTGTTTCTTTCTCTTGAAAACCGTTGATGCAGAAGCGTTGAGGGAAAAGATCAAATAAAATATAAAGTGAGCGCAGGTTGGAAACATAAAACATATTATTATAAGGCGTATTATTATAATATTAGTATTTTTGTTGTAAGTGATAGTCGTCAATTTTTCAGTTAGAATATAAGAGTAATACAAATAATGGCTCATTATTATCGAGTTAATCGCAATGTTCTTAAATTGCCCACATTATGCAATATCATCACCTGGCTATTTTCCTTGGCATTAGATATAAAAATAATCATTAATTATGCTGTTCATTTTTATTTTGATAATGCTCTTGATATCTTAAAGTTGATAGTGAAGTTATCCTTTAAGCTTTAAGCTGCACTAACCTGTCTTTGTTGAAGAACTTGACCGATGCAGCGTTTTTTTCTCGAAATTGCTCGATATTCTCACTGTGCTCTGTCTGAAAACGAAGTGTTTACCTCCCAAGAGGTTCATTCTTTCAATAAAAGGATCAACATTAACGCCTCATTTTATAAATGATATTCATCCTAATTATTTACAGAAAATATCATTTGCGTTTACGTGAAAACTGCTTATTTTCGGAAGACTAAAACGAGATTGTACAAAAAGAAAAGTCTGTGTTTCTTTAATATCCCTTCATTCATCTTTTGCGTGACCCTGATACTCACCGTTGGCTCTTTTGCCATCATTGTAGTCTAACACTCCTATAATACTAGTAATAACGCAGTCTATGTCTTCTTCTGAAATTAGTAGTGCAGGGTATCATTTTTTTTCTGAAAAGGTGTCAAAGGATCTTTCTTCATCAGAAGCCTGCTCAAATTTAAACTCCCGCAGAAAATGTTGTCTCATTTAAATTCTCACCTTGAGCTCTCTAGTGACTGGTAATGGTCCGAGAGGAGCTGACGCTTTAAAAAATCATCAGGGTCTATTCTCACTGTACGCTACACTTTGGCGCCTTCTACCACGAACAACATATTAAGACGACATTGTAAAGAAAAAAAACCCAAATAAAAGCAAACAGAGACAATATTTTAGCTGTAGGCAGGCAGAATCATCAATTAAATATAGAAAATGCATGCAATGAAGGCAGGACGCTGCAGCCTTACTTACTCTGTGTGCTGTGCTGAGTCTCCGCAGTTTAATTACAAGCCCTAATTTCCAGTCGCAGATAGTGTCAAAAAATCTGCGACTATTTCTCAGATATTCCCTTTAACAAGTGGAAACTTAGTGTCCTCCTGCACCATTTTATACATGATGAGCCGTCAGTAATGGGATTATTAAACAAAAACGTTTCAGGCGCTGGCGTTAACCTTTTTTAATGCCTAATTAGGTTTTGCAAAGAAATAATTAGATTCTACAGTGCTTACACTGCCTATATTTTCAAATGGCATCTCCAGCAAACACATCATCCTGCGACACTCGTGCCAATACTCTGCGGATATATGCGCTACAGTAGCAGTCAGATGTAAGATTTTAAAACATGTTGCGACCAAATAAGGTGCACTTAAAGCTAAAATAATTATTCAATACAGGCTATAGGCCAAGCTGCAGGGACGTGATAGTCTGGTCGAGTGCGCCCTCTTGTGATAAACTAAAATATAACATTTAAATTGACCAAAAAAGCAGAAGATCATTTGGATTAAAACAAGAGAAAACACGCAAACATTCGACAAATCTGTTACTGTCAATGTCTAATTAGAATACCAGAGAGCCTAATATTCTTTATCCATGCAGTATAGTTATTAACCATTGTTAAAAATAAAAAAAATAGGAGTCAGTTTGTTCTTTAAAAATGTGGGCGTTGACCGCGGCGCATGCGCACTCTGATGGTTTTTTTTTATGCATATGAGACAATCGGTTTCATTTAATTCTATTCTATTATGTTGAAATTATCTTAACATTGCCTACTGAATTGAGAGAGTCGTGTTTTGTATCACCGTTACTAACACTTTTCATTTCATTTTAGTAGTTTCGGTTGTTTCCTGGAACCTCCTAGTTCCAGAAAATTAAGGACAGTAGGAGTTGGTAGGATGAAAGGGGAATATATTTAAACTGGAAGCTTATTTTAATGTGAAAATGTATTATATTGTTGCTGTGCTCCCTGATAATATCTGTGTCGGCACAAACAAATCAGCAGGCTTCATGTATTAAGCAAAAGACAAATGTCATTAGATAAAGAGTATCTATTTAAAACTAATACTAAACAAAACTGTTAAAACCTAACACTAAACTGTTATGGCACATGTACAAACTGAGGGAAAACAGGATTACAATGATACTTGTTTTTCAACTCAACTAACTATACATCATTTAATGTATCCATATCTTATTAATCCCATTTAGAATCAGCTTTATTGGCTACGTGTGTTAAGGGCTTACAAGGACTTTGACTCTGATTTCCACACGCTCTCAGTGTAGACTTACACACAGTGCCAAGACCTCCTTACAGGAAGATGCACATAGACATACAGCTAAAACAATTCCACAAAGCTACAGCCATTATGTACAGACAAGTAGGTGAAAAATAGATACATATATAGCCTATACAAACAACAACATCATACAATGTCTACATATACAGGTCAAACTGTAAGTGTTAACTCTGCTTACAGTTACAAATAGTGAAAGGGTGTGTGAGAGTGCAAAGAATGTTGGAATAAATAGCATACATGTATCTATATCTATGTACAGTATGTATATACTACCTGCTTGTATTTACACTGTATACTACATTATTCATAATATATACATATTTTGGCACAATGTGAATATTAAGTAATTATAGTAAGTGGTATGACATTGTTACTGCAGAGATTATTATCTGGCATCAAATGCAAGTGAATGTTTTTATGTTTTGTTTTTCACTTTGAGTGCATTGTGCATTTCATTGGCACTTTCATTTTCCATGCTGTCAGAATTCAAACCGCCGAAAAACGAGCATGCATTTCAGTCTTTAATATTCGAGCCAAGAAGTGCTTCTAAAATATCGCGAGAGGCATTTCCCTTCTTGAGTTAGAAGGTCAGCTGATCATTTACTTCAGTGTGGTGACCAGCATCCTGTCATTTTTAACCTAGCACGCAACGTAATAGATCGAAGCTGTTATACTGGTAAGGTATATTCTTTTTTCCTGCCATGTATATTGATCTACCAGGAGTATTCATTCTGTACAAGCTCCTTTAAACAGCCGAGACAACTAACGTTAGCCACCGTAACTAGGGTAACCCATTCACAAGCTAGCGAAAGGCAAGGTAGCTAACGTTAACGGAGGCATTAGCTCATGCTAGTAACGATGGTCACTGAGAATATTCTAGATCCACCTGCTGCTAACGTTAGCTGGCGGCACGCTAGCATTAATAAACCACCGACACAAGTCTTTGCTGGTTATTTACAAAGGTTGGTCTGTACTAATCCACTTTGAGCAGTGGTAACGCATTAGTTTTTTATCATTTGCATCGGTCCACCATTGAATAAAGGGATCATTACTTACCCAAACTAGCGAAAGCTAGGTATGCTAATGTAGCTATATCTTCCACTTCGGCTAGAGTAAATTATAGACGTACAAATAAAATCTTAATGTTTCTTTCCCTGTGAAGGTTGGGCTCATTGAGCTTAACCGGTTCCTTTTTTAAAGGCCCCACAGTGTCTTCCTGGTTTGCTTAGCTAAATTAGCTAAATGACTATATAACTAAACATAACCAGTGCCAGTTACTACTAAAAAGCAACACCAGTAATACAAGTTTGCGAGGTAAGATTCCTATAAAAAGCTGACCTGCTAGTTTGAGACCAGTGGAAGGTTGGAGTGGAAATGATTAGTAGATGGATGTATGTATGAATGAATCAATGAATGAATAGTAACTGGCAACTATTTTGATGATATATTAATTGTTTAAATCATTTTCACAAATCACAAAGCCAAACATCACAGCTCCTTACATGTGAGGAGTTGATGCTTCTCTTTGTAAATAGTCAATTTGAATATGCTGCTTTGGGGAAGTATGGTTCAATATGTCCTGACAAAAAAGTAATCTGTTGATGAATCATTAGTGGCAGTCTAAGGAAGGGTTTGTAATGTAACAACTACTAACAAGTGTAGGTTTATTTGTGTTGTTGTGACTTCTGTTGGTATGACTTGTCAATATTGCTTCATGATGTTTCTCCCCACCCCAACAGAGCAACTCACACTCCCAAAGATGGCTGACGCAAACCAACAAAGTCCTCCTCCCCAGCTAGGGCCTGTGGTAAGTTGGCAGTTTAACCAACGCTGTTGCGTCTCCCAGCTCTTTCTCACTTTGTAAGGTGCGCTCTACTGATTGTACATACTTGGATCCTCGTCATGAGTACGAGTCAGCCTTCAAAAACATTTGTGTAAAGTCTTCTGATGCAGTTTTTCTAAAGTCTGAGAAAAAAAGCTTCTGATGATGTGACAACGTTTTTAACTGCGTTATCCAAACTTTCTGGAAACCTTGATATTCAGTGTTTCATTGACACGGATTCATCATAAATGAAACATCACAAGTTTCTCAAAGGTTGCATTTATTTAAGAGCAATAGTTCTTGGGTTGTTTTATATTGTGATTGTGTCCACGATTTACAAATGCATGTTATATCTCAAAGGAGGGTCAGTGTAGCACAGTTATAAATTTTCAAGATGTATTTATTTAAGAGCTGCAACAATAAGTTTGATCAACAGAAAATTACCAGCAAAACGTTTGATAATCACTTCAATGTGTGAGGCATTTTTCAAGCATGGATAGTAAAAATTATTCTCAAAGGTGAATATTTTCAGATGTTCTTGGTCTTCTATGATAGTAAACTGAAAATCTTTGGTTTTCAAACTGTCGGTCAGACAAAACAAGACATTTGAGGACTCATGGCCATCTTGCGACTTTTTTTTCCTCACACAATTTTCTCGCATTTTCATAATCGCAGCCCAGATTTATTTGGTTCTGATTTGGGATAATGGTACATTTTGTCACCTTTCTTCCTCCTTCAAACAGTATTTAAACTCTGTTTAAGCTGTTTGAAATATAAAGATAGCCTTACTCAGGGGGTGTCAGCTGAAGGAGCAGGGTCTTTCTTTCATGAGTTACAGCTGCATCTTGTCCTCTGACTTTTGATGAGAGGGTGATAAAATTAACTTCTAGATTGAAATAAGTTTGTTTTGCTGGTTCATGCTGACCGTTGAGAGAATATAAGTGATGGTCTGAGCCTTTTAGTAAATCTGTTTTTCAGTATGCACGAGAAAACTTCTACTTTTGTGCCTAAAAATTCCTGAATGTAATTTCTTCTTTCGTTCACAGCAATTCTTAATGAGCAACAAGCTGGAAACTGCAATGTGGCTTTCACGACTCTTCACCGTCTACTGCTCTGTAATGTTTATTCTTCCAGTTTTGGGGTGAGTTCACTCAGTGATCCGCTGTTTTCTCCCAATTTCCCTTCCTCCCAGCCTGAACAGCTGTTGGAATACGTGCGACTGCTTGTGTGTTTCAGACCCTATGCAGCAGCTAACTTCTATCAGCGAGCCTTGTTAGCGAACGCCCTCACCAGCGCCCTTCGCTTGCATCAAAGGCTCCCACGCTTTCAGCTGAGCAGAGCTTTCCTGGCCCAGGCTCTTCAGGAGGACAGCTGCCATTACCTGCTCTACTCACTCATCCTGGTCAACTCCTACCCCATCACAAGTATCCTTTCACCTTCAAATATGTGCAAGCAAAAATGGATAGGGCTGTATATTTAGTAGAAAGTATAAAATTATAAGAGATACTGGTTATAGTAGTTCATGTTCAGGTTCCCACTGATAACATTGTCTTAAAGAGTGCCTGCTAGGACTGCATGACTGGTTGAAATAAAAAAGAAGTACTACATTACGCTTTGGGTGTAGCTACAATGCTTATCTGTAGTGGTATGTTTTATTTCTTTTGTTTAAAATGATTTGGAGATTCACTTTTCGCATTCTGAGCAAGATTTTCTAAAACTTCAAGCTACATATCTCTCTGATGAGAGTGGCTGTGGCGCAGGAGGTAGGGCAGGTACGATCCCCGGAGCCTCCTGTCCATGTTGAAGTTTCCTTGAGCAAGACAACGAACCCCCAGTTGCTCCTGATTTGGAAGTCACTTTGGATAAAAGCGTCTGCTAAATGTTAATGTAATGTAATGACAGCTGATATTTACTCAGATTTCTATTTTTCTTGCGTTGGTAACATTGGGTGCATGTGCATGTTCAGTAGTTCTGATTAGTATGTGCATGATGTCAAGAGGATTCAACATATAGAAAAAGCTTCGGTGTTAGCAAATCCCATGATTTGAATCATTACAACTATCTGAAAAACTGCACTAAAATCATTTTGTGGGAAGTCTTTTAACGATGTTCCTTAACACTCGTGTGCAGTGAGCATCTTCCCGGTCTTTCTCTTCTCCTTGCTTCATGCAACTACCTACACAAAGAAAGTCCTTGATGTGAGTATAAGGCAGCGGTCACCTGCTGTGAGTTTTGATGGTGTTACTTAGAAACGTAGGGAAACAAATCATTTTGCTGAACATTGTTTAACCCTGAGGTGGAAAATTGCCACCAGTCAAATTGTATTATAATTATCTACTCAATCAACCAGCCGTTTTCTAGGGACCCAAATTCAACCTTAAAATCGAATCAAGAATGTTTGATGTGATTGCCTTACACTGACTTCTGTGTCAGTGTTTCATTTAAAGTCAGTGCCTTGCTGTAAACTTTGACTTACTGCAGCTTCATTGTCAGCTTCTAATTTAAAAATAAAACCAATCTTTCTCTTCAGTCTGTGGGCCCCAACAGCCTAATGTTCATCAGAAATCTCCTGGACAAACTTACATCCAATCAGCAGAATATTCTCAAGTTCATCGCCTGCAATGAGATCTTCTTGATGCCAGCCACTGTTTTTATGCTCTTCAGGTAAGCGCACATGACTCTCAGACCCTTACTGTAATATTCAATTTATTGCTTTGGAAGGTCATTACATTATCAACCAATATCTGTGCCTGGATCATTAACACCGTGTGTCTAAGTACACAAAAACACAACCTTGTAAATCCCAGTTGCCAAATGAACTAAATCTACTACCCGTCGGCTTTAATAGATTTCAAATTTTCAAAGTAACCTACAGCGGTGCAAAGGGGCCAGATAGTCATTGCATTAGATTTTACAGGTCTTCCGTTTGCTTGTTATCGCGATACAGATTATTATTTAAGTTTTTCAAAGTGCTAAACATACAAAAAGTGTATTAATAACGTTATTGTGTATTATGAAAACATAGAACAATTGTGTAATATGAGTTTTCACTTATTCTTATCGTCACAGCGGCCAGGGGAGCTTACTGCTGCCTTTCATTTACTACCGATTCCTCACCCTCCGCTACACATCCAGAAGAAACCCGTACTGCCGGTAAGATGTTAAATAATACAATACTGTCATAAAGCACAGGTAATTATGTTATATACAACATGCCAGGCATTATTCTAAAACTTGAAACTTTCTGTATAATTCCCAAGGACTTTAACTGCTGATTACCAAAAACATTAATTTGTTGTATTGCAAACCAAAATTACATGAAAACACCTAAAAGTACGGCATCTTTGGAGCCATGTAAACGCCCGATAATTCAGCTGGACTGATATTATCAGCCAACGTTAGCTCATCTTAGATACAGCATAGCGGCATCAGCGAAAACTGGCCCAAAAGTTTCAGGAAATATTCCTATAGAAATATTAGATATAATATGTATTTCAGAAACAGAATCGCAGTTACATTGTTTGTCCATCAGAGTGCACTGTTTATTTCCAGTATTGGTCAGGCTCTACCACATACAGTATGCAGGGTTTGTGCAAAGTCTTGGAAGTTTGGAAAATGCTTAATTTTAACCGTTTCCATTTTCTAGGTTAGCAATATGCTTGAACTTCTTGGAAAAACACTTGATTTTCAATATAATCTGGTGTTCCATCACATACACAATATCAATAACATCTTTTAATATTGGAAAAGAAAAAATAATTTATTTTTAAAAAGCTGTATGAACCCAGAGTATGTTGTGTCTGAGTGCAGAAACATACTGCCATCCAGCATAATTAAACATTATGTTGCTGCTGCAGCCGGATAATTTGGAAAATTCAAATTCTGCACTTTTTTTTAATTGATGCAAAACAACATAGGTTCATAAATTGATGAAAAATGTCAAGCTTAGAAAGCTAGACTAAAAGTAGCATGACGTACTAAAGATTTGAAATGTGGAACCCATACTTTATGCTTGACATATTCCTTTGTACGGTGCATTGGTTAGAAATAACCAAATGTACTAAACCTGTCTGTAGAGTAATCTAATCTACAACAACATTGTCTCATTATTCAGAAATGAAAAATCTTAGAATGACTTAACAGACTTAAGTTAGTAGTATGAGTATTAAACAAATCTGTTTCCACCCCAGCACCTTATTCACAGAGTTGCGAATTCTTCTGGAACACTTCATCATGAAGCCTGCCTGCCCTGCCTTCTTCAGGAAGATGTGCCTCAGCAGTATCGCCTTCATCAGCCGTCTCGCCCCCACGGGGGTCTGATTACACTACATACAAGTTTTGTTTTCTTTGTTTTATTTTTGCACCATTTAGGATGTGACTTAAACTTTGATGGGGACAGACTTTGCCATCAACAGAAGGAACAGTTTTTTTGAATGTCAACTTTACAGTCTGTGCTCCAACTTCTCTGTATATTTGAGTACAGTTGAAGACCAGCCAGTAATGCACTGAAGTCTCGTGGTGATATTTATTTTTCCATCTTTTTAATGTGACCTCATTCAAGCAGTGGGCACTCCTCACTTTGTTACGTTCACTGAGTGGAGCACATTAGACATCAGCTGTGTTCTGTATGTATCGGTTATTATTTGTTCCTTTTTATTTTCGTATTTATTCATGAATGGCTTATTCTATGAAGAAACATTAACATTCTGAGATTAGTAACTTAAATTCAAATGTGCTTATAGATAATTCAAATGTTTTTTTTAATAATAATCATGTGCTTGGATGGATGGAGGATGAGGTTTGTTTGCAGTTTATACCTAGTCCATTTATTTTATGTTCAAAGCATCAGATGCTCTGCTTTGTTTAAATGCCTAACTTTAAATGTGTTCTATCAATGCCATCAATTCCCTCTTTTAACAACATGCAAATTTGATGTAGGTATGTCAAAATGGAATAGAATATTTTGAGGTACTGGAGCTTTTGCCGTAGGATTCATATTTGAAATGAGTTGCACAATATATGTCATGCTTTTGAATGCATTCTGACTTTGTTTCACAGTTTGAAAGCAGTTTTGCTTCATTCATTTGTTGCTATGTAGTTTTCTAGCGTAACGCATGCTTTAATTTTCTTTTCTGCCATGTTTAATGTGTTCATTTGCCTACAGACAAACCACATTTTTTATGACAAGAATAAAATGATCTCTTAATTAAGCCAATAAAATATTAAAGAACAGTAATGTGGCTTACAATTACTATAGTTGATCTTGGCATCATTGTCAAAATATGTTAGACGTGTGCGTGCGTGTGTGTGTGTGTGTGAGATTGATTGATTCCCCTCTCGCCCCTGTGGGCGTTCTGTTCCTCTGAGCTCGGGTCCTCTACCAGAGGCCTGGGAGCTTGAGGGTCCTGGGCAGTATCTTAGCTGTTCCTAGTACTGCACTCTTCTGGACAGAGATCTCGGATGTTGTTCCTGGAATCTGCTGGAGCCACTCTCCCAGTTTGGGGGTCACAGCCCCGAGTGTTCCGATT
>JAVQJL010032532.1:0-20875 GCA_036024295.1 Nannoperca obscura | reverse complement strand
ACACACACACACACACACACACACACACACACACACACACACACACACACACACACACACACACACACACACACACACACACACACACACAGTTGTGTTTTGAGCATTTCGTCTGCTGGGTAAAGTGTGTTTTGTCATATTTCTGGCCACCCTACCCCACCAGACAAATGGAGGGGCCGGTGCAAGCCAGCGTACTGGCAGCACATGAATGAAGAGGGGGACACATCAAAAGGTGCTGGGGCCCCTTTTTTCCAAAACCATGCTCGGCTGTTCCAGGCAATATGCAACCCTTAATTTTCCCCGTTGCGCGCCACAAGCAAAAAGGACGAGCACATACACACATACCCACGCCATGTTCCAAGTAACAAAGAGAAAACACCAACAAGCATTTACCCTGCAACAAAAACCTCCAGAAGCACGCCACAACATCCGTCAACGTTACGCGTTCGCCCAAATGTTTCTCCCGAGAACTCGGAACAAACGCGAGGGGAGCAGAATAATCAAAAAAGAGCAGAGCTGCTGGTCAAAGCACAGTACAGCAAATACAGACAGCAAGTCCTCAGGAACAAGGTGCATTATCGCTTCTCTGGCTCGTTTCTCTACAAACAACTGCGAGACAGGGGGATCATTTCAACACCAGCGCATTAAAGCATTTAAAGTAAAAAAAATACAGAGATCTAACTATTAAACAATCATTAGCGCAGAACACGAATGACGCAACACAGCAGGGGTCAACAGATTACAGCTGTCCAACGGAGGAAGTATGTATACGGCCAGGCCAGCATTACACAGTGAAACTACACATGCAGTGCTGTTGCTTTGGTAAGGTAACATGCCGTTGTTATGGTAACAACATTGGCACTGTATTTATTCTGTCATTATTTCTAACTTCATCTGAATCACCACTTCTGGAAATCCTGAGCGCGCCAACGATGACGGGCTTGCCAACAGTGAATGTTTTGCATTTGTTTGTGTTTTGATGTGTCGCATGAAGCCAATCAGAAATCAAAGTTTTTGATGGGCCACGTTTGCCTCGACCAACTGGTATGAAAAGTTCAAAACACGCTTTTCTCATTATCACCCTTCAAGTGCGGTGCTGATGTGATCTTTTTAAGACAACACCATCTGTTGTTGAATTACTGTATTCACAAGAAAGACATACAAATACCACTAAGTCAACAAAACAAAGGGTTATGGGAAAAATGCATTGTGTGTGTGTGTGTGTGTGTGTGTGTACATGCACTCACCTTGTTAGGCGCTGTGGCTGAGGGCGCTCCCCGAACTTCCTGCAAAGACACAAAGTGAGAAGAATACATGAGCAGGCTGGCACAACCACAAACACACAGTAAATACTGCATTTCACAATGCACACACACACGTGTCACTGTGGCCTTGACAGTGTGTAGTGGTGCTGTGCTCAACCAAGCAAGCGACAGGACGTCTTAAAGGCAGTGACTTTTTTTTTTTTAATTATTCCTGTCGATGACATGTCACAACAGGTTGGGCATCAACACAAAATCTTCACATGTCACTAATCATTATAGTTAACTATTATTATTAGTATAAAGGCTCGAGTGAAAGAGCAGAATAATGAGGCGTGGGCTGCTTGCTCAGGCGGTGACTATACATGCGTATCTGGATTATCTAGGTTTTTACAACCTACAGCCTTAGATGTCTAATAAGTCGTAGATGTGGTGTGAGCCAGATCTCCTTGTTTGACGATATGGTGCTCAATCCATTAAGTGTTGAACACTAATTAAAATGTAACAAACTGATATCAGGCTTCAGGAGTCCTGATATGAATTGTAAAAATGGAAAAAGTGCATCTGACTTGACAATTTCCTGAAGCTGCTTCCAGATCAATGGAGCATAATAGCCGAGGGCAGTTTTAACTTGGTCCGAGGCAACTTGCTGCATTTAGAACACTAGACGCCGCTGGGATTTAAAAACGTTTCTGTTGTCCAAAAAGGCAGAAGGTACTGCACTAATCTCATCAAAATCTCACTTTAACAAGAAAACTGAGTTATTTTTCTTTTTTTTTGCTATTTCATAGTAATGCGTGTCAAAACATACAAAATGAAAATGTTTCAAAACGATTCTTAAAAGTAGAGGGCATAGTGATATCTAATTTGTCTAAAAATCACACCTTTAAAGATTAACGACAGCACACAATTATATGATAAGCAAATACTTGTCAAATGATTTCATACTTTGGTAAAACATTAGCAGATGGAAACTTAAAGACGCCTCAAAACAACGAGTCAGCTGTATTCTAAAAAAAGCCTGCTGTTTGTCCGCGGTGCACAGCTACCCCGCATGACACACAGGAAACGCAGGACAACTTACCATGAAGTACTTAAATTAACCAGCCCTGACCCCCCCCCCCCGGACACTCTTTAAATGTAAAGGAAAGCAAGGGGTGATCTACGTCACGTAAACCCCAAACTGGGAGGATGGTACATGTTTAACAGGTCATTTCCCTTTTCAAGCATGTCGTGCCCCTTTTAAGCTTTACCGTCGTCAATTACTATAAAGATTTTGTCCTAAAAGTGGACAGCCGACTTAAAGTAAATTCAGGTTCCCTGCTGGAAGCCTGATATTTCAGCAAACTGTGATTGACTCATACCTGAACCCTTAGTCAGAGAATGCATATACGAAGGAAACCACAACCAACACCCTGTGTACAGAAAAAAAAGACGTAAACTTCACACTATCACAGCTGAGTATGACTGTTTTCTGGTCAACTTATTTTAAAAAAATTTCTTTGATGGTCAAGTGGTGATGTGTACAACCTGTTACAAGCAATACGGCCTGGACCGAAATCTTTAAACATTTCCCTGAGTAATAAACAGACACAACACACAAACAGCATCTCAAGGCAAAAAAAAGGACCGACAAGCAGGACCGAAAGCACTGGTAGCACGGCATGAAAAACATTTAATTTAACAGTGCACATGTTTGTCCTCCAACACAAGGCCCAATAATTACCGTCTTATTAGTCACATACAGACAAATGCATACAGTCCATGTCTTGGCACGTGTTCCACCTGGAAAGCTTTGGCAGTGCGTCACTTATTGTCCCATTTGGTATAATGAAAATGACTCGGCCCATAGTCTGTTTTTTTTCCTGTGTTTCTAAGACCTTTACTCCAGAACATGTAGATCAACTTGTGTTAAGACATTTAGCGTCCACATGTAGTGTCGGTGGTCAGTGAAAAGTGTTTATAGCTTTATAAAAATCAAAAAATTTAACAGCAAAATAGCACCCCGTTTTCTATTTGCTGAATCGAGAATCAATTTGGAATTGAATTGTGACACCAAGAATCTGAATCTGAATCCAAATCGAATTCTGGTCCAAACTATTATTTCCATTATCGTTTCATCTGCTGATCATTGCGCTAGTGAATAATACTTTCCCACGGGTCAAAGTGAAATCTTGAAATGTCTTTGTCTGAAGAAGCCAAAAGATTCAGTTTACTGTCATGTGTGACATTGGTTGACCTTTTTCTTGTGATTATTATGGGATAATAATAAAAAAAGAAAGTGGCAGATTAATTTTCTGTCGATCCACTAATCGACAAATTACAATCGCTGCAGATCTAAATGTGTCCGTCGCAAGATTCCCTAAGACTCCCACCCTCATCAAACATGCTTATTTGCATCATCTAAACCAGTGTATTACCAGAACTTGCTGAAAAAGACACTGGTGTGAAAGTCCTCCCCGCGGCGTTCAATCAGCCTCTTGCTGCAGCAGTAAACTACAGGAGTGTGTATCACTGCAGATATGGGATATACGCCATAGACGGCACATTCTTGAGCACCACTATAATGTTCCTTTGGTGCACACAGCCTTGGAGTGAAGTTAAGAACGCTGCAAATTTTCTGTCATTTTCTTTCAGATAGATAGTCACTACATTCAAATGTTTTCAGTGTTTGCACATGGCACAGTGTTGCACATGGCTGGCATAAAGAGGAGGTACGTGTTGGCAGCACGTGCAGGTGACTGTACAAAGGGGTGTGTGCCAACAACAGTGCGAGTGAGTCAGAGTTTCTCCCCGTGTAGGATGTGGCAGCTTTGCATGCTGCTGATAAGTATGTCAATACATCTTACGTGCCATCAATGAACACACAGCTTGCGTGTCACTCAGTTTGGTGAGGGGCTCTGGCACGCAAGCACGGTGTGAAATTAAAAGAAGAAGAAAAGACGCACGCAAACACAAATACCGGGATGAAAATAGCAACAACATATTTTAAAAAAGCTAGGGAAAAGAGGCGAAGAGGGGGATGAAGGGCAGGAGAAAGCGAGAGAAAGTGAAAGCATGATTGGTGCAAGAGTCAGGAGGAGGGAGTGGAGGTGGAATAATTATAAAGGAGGGCAATCAATAAGGTTCCCACAGCGAAACACTGATGCCTCAACTGGCTAATGGATTCCAGACGGCTCTCTTCTCCCTCCCTCCCTTCCATCCTTCCTCGCTTCTCTAACCCCCCCACCCCGCAAACAGGGAGCCAAGGAGGAAACTGCAGGGGAAGTGTAGGGTGAGATTAAAGGCGGGGCAACAACAAGTGGATGATGGCACATTGTGGAAAGAGATGGGATGAGATCGCAGAGATGAAGTGAAAGGATTTGGAGGTGGGTATACAAGAAGCGATGCAAGAAGAGTGCACAGATGAAACATGAGTCAGGCATGGCTGCATTTTCTCGCTATTTCTTATACATTTTGAAACAACCATAATTAAACAAATCAAAGCAAAAGCCACCGGGATATATCATGGATGTGTTTTTGTGTATTTAAGTATGCATCAAATTTCACACCTCTAATTCTCTATCTTTTAATACATTAATGCAAAAAAAGCAGAGAAGAATGCATGTGTATTGTGTGAAAACCGTGAGATGAAGGTGGTCAGAAGTGTTAAAGAGTTGGGTTTGCAAGTTCTGCATAAAACCGCCGCTTCGTGTCACCTCTACGAGCTCACTTTAACACGCTCAACACACAAACACCAACAACAGAGGAAGACCAAACACAGGAAACCACAAAAGGTAGCGCTGCAAAAGACAAAAGAAAGGCCCGCTGACTGACTGTTGCATCTGCAGGCTTGTCAGGTAGGCCCAACTCTCTGAAATGGTGTGCACGGAGGCAAAGTTCAAGTGCAGAATTATGAATTTAAATTCATGCACAAAAGCTCAGACCAATTTATAAAAAGGTGAAACGACCCTTACAACAAGATACTTTTCAAGTCCAGGATTCACATTTATTTTATGTTTTTGTATTCCTTTATGATTTTGTAAGACTTTCTAATTGTTTTTACAATTTTAAAGTTCACATTTTAATGTTTTCCAACACTTATTTTTGTTCAATAATTTTGCCAGTTTTTGTTTCCACCTCTGCGAAACAATGCCCTGGCTACAACGTGTGCTGCAGTACTGGAGCTGACTTTTTGTTTGCCCGACACAGACAGACGCTCTCAAATGAGGCCGGAGGTCAATGGAGGAAAAGGAAGCCCTGTCAGAAAAGGGGTTTTTCGTCTGATTCGCTCCCCATCCGTTACCACTACTCTCCCTTCCCTTCCCCTGCTCACTATCACTGATTCCGCTGGATACAATGAGGGGGTGGGGTGGGGAACACACTGCAGCCAAATAGCAGCAGTCAGACATCAAGCAGGACAGGACTCGCTGTAATGATGCAAGGACTGCAAGAGGGCTTATATTAACACAGACAGACACGTGCATTAAGCTTACAACACAACAGGTCTGATTCATTTCAACAGGAGGAGAGAAAGACAATGACATTAGGATATGGAGCTAATTGATGGCTTTGGTTCATTTCCATTTCAAAGCAGTTATGTACTAAAGGAAGGCAAACCAAAGCACCACATTTTAAAAGGACTTTACAGTAACTGTCATGACCCCTGACAACTAGTCAATTTAAAATTACCACTCCATTATCAGCCCTCAACAGTCCAAGAGCCTACGAGCTCTTTCAAGTAAATGCCTAAAATAAACAAGCACAATACACAAAACTGGAAACATCTTCGTTCAATGCTGCCTACATGGAAGAAAGTGTAAAACTGCCTTTCTGCCATTAAACTCCTCCAAAAACAGAATGTGGTGAAGCCATCGTTTTAAAAGTGAATCATCTCTACTCAGCAGGTTAAACTTCCACACCACTACTGTAGCATGTTGGTAGGTTTTTTGTCTGCCCACCTCATCTTTCCAGTCAGCATTTGAACATGCAGGTGCATCTAAATGAATACGTAGCGACACGATCTCACACATATGATCCTAAACAAATGAACTGCATTACTAGTTAATATTTCTACGCCAACGTAACTGTCTCCAAATAAATCAAGTGTCATTAATATCAACACTGTTAGCATACCACATTTTATCTATAGAGAGTGATGGTAAACACCCACACAAACTTTATCTGCACTAATTCAATCATCTTATCTTCCCCTCTGCCTTTCTAGACTCATTTTTCATACTTTTCCCTTCCAGGTCTGTTTATTAACTCTGTAATGAGGCTTTTTTTTTTTTTACTTTGGCAATATCCCATTAGGAACCTGATAGGCCCTTTAAACTGCTGAGCCAACTCCCTGGTAGTTCACCCTGGCATGGTTACTACTGGGTAAGTGTGCCAAGGCCGGTGGAGTGGTATGTTGTTCCATTTACAGTACACGTGGGCAGTGGAAGAGGATGTCCTGACGCTGGGCTTTCACTGGGAAGTGAGAGTGATGTCACCGTCGGCTTGCAGAGGTGCGCTTGATCGTGGCTGTCGGCTCGTGGCTGTGACCATCAATCCCAAACACTAGCACTTTGGTCTGAGGTTGGTCTAATGGAAATGTTTTGAGGACATTAAGTTTGGTAAAAGCAGGACAAATGTTTGCATTATGAGGATGTTTGAAGAACAAACTAAATAATCTGCATATATTTGTCATATACGATAGTTAACTGAATATCAATAATCAAAGTTATTCTTTGTATATTTTATGCACTACTACAGTTGGTTGTAGACCATTATATATAAAACATATTTTCTGTTCTCATAAAATGAATGCAGACCAAATGTAACTAGGCAGTTCCAGTAAAGACAAGATTTTGAAGTGAAAGCATCTGAAATCAGCATTTCTCTTCCGTTTTATTTTACGGACCGTGGCTGGCAGAAGCACCTTGCTTTGCTCCGTCTGCTGGCTTGACAGGCTTGTGACTGACAGAATGAGGGTCCTAACCGAAGCACAGGCAGCACTCGCTATTGGTTGAAAGTTTTAGACACAGAAAAGGTAGAGAAGTAGAACGTGGAAGTAACACATACACAAACACACACACGCAGGCGCTCACTCCTGTCATGTCACCACCTTTTGTTTGCCTGAACGCACACATTAATCTGAGACAGTGAAGGGAACATCCTTCACAGTGTTAAAAGTTTACAGCCTTTTTTCCATTCTGATGCAACTTCGCAAACCGACATTGTCAGCTTCTCTTTTACAGTGATGGATTACGTTCACCACCCAAATTTTTCCCCATGCTGATTGGAACAAAACTGTAGCCTGAGAGAGCCACGGGAAGACTGATAAAAGCTCCACGTCCTGCCAACAACAATATTCTGAGGGGGAAAATAAAAAGCTTGTAATGCTACTGGAAGTATGTGGGCATTCAAAGGTTAAAAGATTTACTTCAGTAAATATCCAAAATATGATTAGTTATCAATTGTATCAAATGTCTTAATATTAAATTTTGCCTCTATCTGAATTTTTTATACCCTCACAGATGCCCACAAATATGCGGAGTCTGACACCAGAATGACACTTTAATTTCTCAGAGGCTAAACACAAAGCAGCCAAAGGGTGACAGACCATATTTTTGTGGTAGTTTATTAAAATCCAACACCAAGCAGATACAAGTCGAAGACGCAGAGTGAAACTCAACACCAAACCTCCCCTCAGGCCTCTTTCACAGAACAACCGCAAACACTCACGTCATAGTGAGTATCTCTTAGAGGAAAGAAAGAAAAAAAAAAAAGTATTTGTCAAATCTGAACCAGAGCAGGCTGACAGTAAGACACAGATATCCAGTCATCTAGAAATAAGACGGCAGGTCTCGCAGTGAAACGGGAGGAGGAGAAGATGCTCCCTTTCTCCTTTTCAAAGCCGCATCTGTTCGACTTCGGCCAGAGGTTACACGTGTTAACAGTGGCCAGCAATGTGACAACTGCAATTACTGTGTAGATAAAGATCGTATACACATATAAATACATTTCAATGTGCATGCAGCTTTAGAACAATTGTGCCGATTCCATACTGAGTCGGACTTTGTTGACGTGCACCGCAACCCTCAGCAGTACAGACAAAAATAAAAACTCAGACTAGCCGACAGATCAATGTTTTTAGTTTGTTACATTGTAGAGCATAAATACAGGGTACCAACCGAAGTCTCCACCAGTTAAATATAAGTACATCTGCATACACAGAATAGTGATAAATTAAAATTAACCTCTGGATGGAGCATGAAGGGGAAGCTTGGGGGGGATCTCTCATCGTTCTTCGACAGGTAGTATGACATATGAGGTATTGGTGACAGAGGGGGATGGCTGGCAGTTGCTATGAATATATCGACCACCCACCTCTACATGCGAACGCGCAAACATGCGTCAACACACGCACACACAACGGGAGGCTGATTGAGAGAGTGTGAACCGAGCCTGCCATTCATACATGGATGTGTTTGACAGCTGTGACTGACAGTCCAAACGGTGTGGGGGGGGGCAACACACATCGAAGCCTCGAATGTTCTGAAAATACACACCCTGACATGTCCTCAGGAAGGCGTGCCAGCCTTCTGAATAGACACGAGCAATTCAGGGACAAAAAAAAGTGCAAAAACATACATACAGAAGTTGCTCTGTTGCGTAGGCGTGCATCCGATACATCTCTATTACATCCAACAGGAGCGAAGTGAAGTTTTCTTTGCCTCGGGAGCACATGATATAGTAGGGATTCAACAATGTGGGCAGATTAATGTTACCAAGCAACATCAGCACTGAGAGGCAATATTCTCCAGATCAGGTAAGTTCTGCCACCAATAGTGTGTTTGGCTCACTGGTGTGGCCAAACAATCCAGTTAAGGAACTGCTTAAAAGTATTGCAACACCAGCTGAAAATGCTGCACATTACCGAGCCATGTGGTGCTATTTTATATATAGCGTCTTAAAATGATGGCGAGTGAACACTGTGGTAAGGAGAAGGTTTGAGAATCGCTGGCGATAACTTTGCTACATCACAAAATTCAAAATTTGTCCTGCAAAATTAAATAAAAACAAGATTTCTGTGCCTTTCTTCAACCTCCTCCATGTTTACTTCACCATCAACAAACACTCCAAGCACCAGAAACCAAATATATGATCGATCAAGTTTTCATATTATTGAAGAGGTGCATGTCGTCTACAGGAGTATAAATGCCTCAATTAATCTCCCAACGGACACTACACAAGACCCTGCTCTTCGTGGTAACTAGGAGATAGAATATACAGAAAACTATTTGTCCCCCACACAGGAACTGACACTTTAACACCACTGACAATTTAAGCAGAAAAACTCCAGGCTGTGGTGTCATTTTTAGAGGCAAAGTTTACCCCCAAAAAAACATGGTGGTGCATATCTTGTTCTTACATCAGGTTCACTAGCTATATGAACGTAAGGAATGTGAGGTGGATAGAATTATGTTCTTAAAAGTGGAGACAGGCTGATCACAGTGGAACAGGACTACCCTGCACCACAGACGACATTTAAATGAAAAAATTTACTGCTGAAGGCTCTGATCCAATATGTGACTTCTAATAGAAGTCCTGTGTGTTACAGTAACACTATCAACTAGCGATGAAATGCTGGTCAGAGCGACATGACGATCTGTGCATCACACTGAAACCTGAGATGTTCCCTGTAGAGTAATTCCAAAACAGTTAGGAGCTCATTGAAATTCACTGAAATATGTAAATTCAGAAAAACTGCTTCATAGGGTGAACAGATCAAACTGATCTCCCTTCCAAACATTAGATAATTTACAAAAAAAAACTGCTGGCAGTGTTACCTAAACTTCTCATCTGATGATGTGAATATTGGTAATAGTTGACACATTTGGCTGAGCACTTTCAATGTTTTGTCTACATTTCAGATGGACACACGCACACACTATGTTTTGTAGACCCAGTGCTTCCCAGGTGGCCAAAACACAACCCACAGACGCCAGACGCCATCATTCATATGCTCAAGGGTCAAGGGTTAGGGTGTGACCTCTGAGGTTAACTGGCCAGCCGTGTGTTCGTGCACTGGTCCAGCGTGCATGTGAATGTGGCCTGAAACAGATTTTACTACCATATGAGTCCACGCTTAGTCTTTTTCCACTTTATCTGACTTTTAGAAAATACTAGATGGGTATAGTTAGGGAACATGGAAGAAACACGTGGCACCACAACCATGACCTACTGAACCCTGACATATTTACTTTTAATGGAAAAGTAATTCGAACGAGGTGCTAAGCAGATGCACACGGTGCCACCTGTCTACAGGAAGCACAATTATTGAAAAATATGTTATTTTGACGTTAAAACAACATTTCAGGGACATATAAAGAGGATCTTATTACAAGAAAGTCACATAAACATTATACAGATATCTTCCCCATAAATACCATTTAAATATTTTTTATCGTTTGCTTAAAATTTACTTTTTTTGTAACTGAAAGATAACATTGTGGTATAAAATGTGTGCAAGCTTCAATCTGCACCTAATTAAACCGTTTCTCACACACCTGTCACACCCTGTCTCACACACACACACACACACACACACACACACGAAAGAGCAGGGATGGGAAGAGGGATTAGGCCTATAAAAAGGTGTCTGGTTTCCCTGCCTGAGGGCTGATAGTAGATATCACAACTCCTCGGAGTGGCCGTACACCTCATTATCAGCACCATGCTCCCTTCACAGCTTCCACTGGCCTCCGTAGCCACGGGCCGTCTCAGTGACACAAAATATATAAAAACCCTGCTCTTACCAGAGCTGAAAACAAGGTGCTCATACACCAGAGTTACTGAGAGATAACTGTTT
Source organism: Nannoperca obscura (assembly GCA_036024295.1). Classification (NCBI taxonomy): domain Eukaryota; kingdom Metazoa; phylum Chordata; class Actinopteri; order Centrarchiformes; family Percichthyidae; genus Nannoperca; species Nannoperca obscura. The sequence goes on along the minus strand of JAVQJL010032532.1, from coordinate 9,772 downwards.
AACAGCAAATGCGTTCACTTTCTGTCTACAACACAGAAACAATACAACTAAACCAAAGGTGCTCAAGATGAAATAAAATATGAAAACATAGATGTAAGTCTAGGGGACCATGGCTGTGTAGAAAACAGTACATTTCTTTGGAATTACGATGCTACTGAACATCACATTTAAATTTGAAGATATGACAAGCCACAAGAAGTGAATCAACAGCAGTTTTAAATTTAGATACACTATCACCTGTTAATGCTTTCAATTTCTCATTTCGTTTAAGAGTATTATATACCTTCATTTTTGTACTTTAAATATTTGTTCATCAAACAGAGCTAATAACCGTATACTGAACCTAAACAGAACAAATCATTGCTCTCAGTAACAGCATTTACTGGAATCTGGTTGGCTAACCCTGGCACATTCACAGTGATGTTGATCAATGTGCATTGTCCCTGAAAATACATTTTAAAAACATTACAAGCAGTAGCAGTGGCAGGCAAGTCTTCTCCATGCTCTTCTATTGCAAAAAGGGATTTAAAAAAAATCAATGCCTGTCAAAGGCACTGCTCCCTTTAACCTGGGACATGCTGTGTTTGTTGACAGTATGTGAACACTCAGTCTAACTTGTTTGCATATTGACATCCGATCGCAGCGCAGGCAGAATTGACATAACTAGAACACAAGTTGTTACCAGGTGTACGTGGGGACGATGTGTGTTGACCCGATCACTACTACGGCCAAAGTGTTGAGGTCACATCTCAACTCTCAGAAATGTTCAAAAATGAAGCATGAGTCACGCTGCTGCGTGGATCTTTTTGGTTTTTTTTTACAAATACCTGTAGGAGTAGAGCAAGTGGTGCATTCATACAGCCAGGTGCAGAAGGCATTCTTGGTGAAGTGTGAGAGAAGGAGGAAACTCTCAACCATCTATTACAGCCTACATAAACTCACGCCTGTCGACAAGCTTATTGATATTCGCCAGACACAATAAAGCAAAATTATGGGCTGGAATTGCCAGGCTAGACCCGTTATTGTGCTTCAGGAGTACCAACTCATGCCTGAAGCTTTACTTAGTGAAGCCCTGCCAAAAATCTGCACTATTTGAAAGGCAGGAACAGGCTCTGTGTTACGCTAACGGTTACCTGTGTATGACGCATTTTCAAAACTTTCAAGGCTGGACAGAGAGAAAAAACAGGTGGAAATAACATGCCTCGCCAAGCAAGTGAAAGTGTTTGTGTGGAGGGGACTGGGAAATTTGAGCCTGCTGGCTACATTTGCCCTGGCAGCCGATTGAAAAAAATACCTGCATACTGATGTCACATCCCCACACACACACACACACACACACACACACACACACACACACACACACCGTTATATTACACTCCAAACATAAACATCAGCCTCTTCCTTTAACACATACACTCACTTCCTCAGCAGCGCCGTGCCATGCTGTGTGTGGCCTGCACTGCTGCGAGGGTATTACGCACACATCTTTCAAGCACATATTTAATCATTGAGAGAAAAAACGGTCGCAGTGAAGGCGGCCAAGTTTGGGCACTAAAATGTGTATCCTAAGTCGAACCCTGGACACGTGTTTCAAAGAGGGGACGGAGGCCATGGGGCACAATGAGAAAGACATGAATAGGGGAAGAGGAGTGGACAGAAGGTCTCTGAGACAGTTTGAGTTGGAGGCTCGCTCTGTGTTTGGCACCGCCGCCTGGCATGTGCCACCGCGCAGCAGCCAGCTAGGAGTGGTACGGGCAGAGTCACTACAAATATTCTCACAATCGTGCCTGTTGGCAAAGTGGCTGTATGAGTGCCCGCAACTATCCACGAGGTAGGGAGAGGATAAAGGTGAAACAAGAGAGAAGATCAGTTGAAGGCCAAAGTGCAGGCTGAATTTGTTACTGAATTTACTCTTTGGGTCTCAAGTGACATTATTTACATGGTATGAAAACAAATGACCTGGATATGGCAGTAATGGCAGGGGTCCTAATGCACGGGTAGACTGCCCACATAAAAAGGGAATTATAGAGCAGCCTGCATGATGGTGGTTAAATGACTAATCATTATTAATCATGTTTGCAATGAATTTTAGGGGGAATCCATTCCCATTCAGTACTATTTTCATTTTCTCTGGGGATTTCCTGCTCAACGTTAGGCAAAAATAGTCCCTCGGTGACCCACTGTACTGGGTGTGTGTATGTATTTTTAACCAAAACTACAAAGCCAAAACTTGGACCCATCTTGCTTTACACGACCTTGCTAATGTGATGTAAAGTTCAAATTCAAGTTCTTCATTTTGAGGTGGGCGTGGCAAACCACTGATCAACAATGAGTCAACCATCCCCGAAAAGATATATATTAAGAATTATTCAAAAATCTACTTTCAACATTTCCCTTGAATTCGTCCGCTCTGGTTGCCAGCATGAAAAAAATGGCAATAAGAGAAGGGCAAGATGAAACCAAAGAATAAAAGGGCGGTGTGATCAGAATCACACAAAGGCCAGAAAACGATCTTTTAGAAGTAATACAAGATGAATGTTGTACGATACAAGCAGAAGCGGAGAGAACTTAATTGACAGAGTGGACCGACTACTACTGGTGAGCTGTCGGACCCTCGGGGCTGACTGACTGCAGATGGCAGAGGTCTGGTAGCTGCCCTGAGACGCCCCGCTGGAGGCAGAATCAAGGGCAGGGCTCAATGGTGTGTGTGTGTGTGTATGGAGTTGGGTGGGTCACATCAGTGTGCACTTGCAAGTGCACACACACACACGGGGCACCAGCTCCATCTGTCTTTGACATGGGAGAGCTTAATGACAGAGGCAGAAAAGCCAAAGAAAAGGTCTCCTCGTTCGGTCTCTCCCTCTCTCCCTTCATTTTCCTTCCCTCTGTCTCTCTCCCTCTTGACCGCACTCTCCAACATCAATGCAACATATGGAGCTCTCTGGATAGACTTTTTTTTTTATCGTCTTGGCCTGGCACACAATCAATAAGACATCTAGACGTACGCTCACTTGCACACCGACTGTACACATTAACGAGTGTAATCTGGCGCATGGGCTGGAACATACTGAGCAAGTGCATACTCCATTACTTGTACACATACAAGAACACAGAATAATGACATTTCCAGTGTGTGTAACCTGGACACTCTCTCTCTCTCTCTCTCACACACACACTCTCGCTCTCTCTCCCTCGGTACTTGTTCTATCTTTAATGAAGTCTCCTTTGTGAATCCTGCAGCTCTGACTCTGTTTTCTCTATACTGCCTGCCACCTGGCACCTTCATTCAGTCCTCAGATAACGTGTGTCTGCCACGTCTGACCAGTCGCAGTGGATCCGACAAAAAGGTGTGATTTGCCTCAATGTAAAAAAATAAAATAAATAAATAAATAATCAATCCATAGAGACATAATATAACTGAACATGAGGTTAAGTCACTTCACCTGGGTCTGATACAGCCTGCGTTGTAGTGAAACAAATGAGGTTTGGTGGAGGTACATTTTCGGGCTAGATATCGTGTTGTTTTCTGTTCAAACAGACGGATAATAAGGAAACACAAGAGTCACGGGTTGTGCAGCAGTGCATCATAACACTTCAGATGGGTTATAGATATGGACACTCTTCACTAACATAGTCAGTGTGTTTGTGGTTTATGTGAGTGAAACTTTCCAGTTAAATTTGTCTTTTTTTAACCCCCCAACCTCTTTCAACGTCCTGTTCTAATTTAGTATTTAATTAATGCAAAAATACAGATACCGCTGCATAGAAAACAAAAGCCCTGCACAGATCTTTGGATTTAAAACAGCTGCTAGACTTGCACAATGTCTCTTATAAGACTATGACAAATTCAACATGATTTTTACTGTCCAATCTTGTCGGGGTGCAGTTAAAGCATGTCCGTACACAAAATAAAATGCAAATTATAAGCTTGTATTGGACTGAAAGTGCATATAATCACAACCCAACAACAACAGTATTTAGTTTTAGGAAAAATCAAACAGAAGTACCTGGTGGAACAGAAACTGATTGCATGTCTGCTCGCTCACATTAGCGATGTAAAAAAAGATGGAGGAACGGGGCAAAGTCATGTGGGCTGTTGTAAGTGAAGACGTGGAACTGACATTTTCATACCACTTGCAAAGACATGCAGCAATGTGATCTCACTAAATTACACACTCATAATCAAAAAACGGCACTGAAGTGAAAAGTGTGACTGCGAGCAAAAGACCCACACAGAAGGGCTGGGGGTTTAGGGTTGAGATGGGTCATGTGCTTTGGGGGAAACTGTCAGGAAAGAGGAGAGAGGGGATGCGGCGAGGGAGCCTTGAACCCTGAATGAACCGCCCTTTCCCGCTCCCCTTTCCCCCCCCTCTCACTCTCTGCTGAGCCAATGACTCACTGTTGGAACGAGAGGGAACCCGGGGGGGGGGGGGGTTCGTGAGTCGTCGAGATCGACCGCAGCAACACTGCTGCAGCTAATGCTCTTGCGCAGGAGGGTCTTCAGTGAGGGAGCAGGTGGTGGTTCTGGTAAAGAATATGATAACCGCAGTGGTCGCTATGAGGATCAAACTCCAGGCATGGTCGGACATTTGTTGCTGAAACACACTGCTGACCACAATTTGAAGTGTCAACCGTCATTGTCACCCTTTTGTTTTGTTTTTTGAAAAGCATACATTGGTGCACCTTCGCCTTGCAAAGCTCAGTCACTTCACACTCAAAGTTAACAGTTTTTAAACCCTTTAGAGTACAAACAATTCTGTAAATGCCCCATTTAGTGTGCAAGTAAAACGGTGTTGTCTTTCTCTTCATCTGTGTTGCACAGCAGCGATAAGATTAGCTTATCACATTTCTGAAATTGAAGTCAAATTCAGTGACAAATGAAACCTATAACTTGCGTTGCGATTCAACTGCAAATGTCTGCATGCAGAGTTAGTTCGCAGTCTACCAAATCCTTATTGGGGTTTCTTGGATTTGAAGCTGAAACAATCGAATGATAAGATAGAAAATTAATCAGCAACTGTTTGGATAATTCATTTATTATCTGGTTGCAGCTTCTCCAACATGAGGATGTTGCTGTGTTTGTCTCCGACACTGTAACGGGGCATTTTTCACTATTTTCTGACATTTTCATAGACTACACAATCAATTAAACAAGATAATACCTGGAGGGTTAGTCGATAAGGGAAATATAATTACTACCCCTTTTTGGACTAATATGATACTTGCTGTTACACAGTTAACTCTGGTATCTATAAAAAAACTGTGCATAACAAGTTTAAGAAATATGTTGCAGTCTTGCATTTATTCTGTGATATTCTTTTTATATATATATATACTTTATAAGGAAATGATCTTCCCCTTATTCAGGAAAGCTCAGAATCAGCTACATTGAGTGTGGTGGGGTTTCGGGGCAGACGTGTGTCATCACAGGTCTGCTTGTTGAAAGGCGATCTTCCTACTAACTATGCCACCCTGTTACCCCCTTACTGAATTTCATTCTCATTCATTTTCACCAGACATTACACTGCGCAGGACAGATCTTGTTCTTTTGTCTTGATTAACCAAAACTAAAGCAGCCTGACTGATACCGGTTGCCGGTTGAATACTGAATTAGTTTTTTGGAGTTTACAAAAAAGGATCTTTTCTTTGAACGACAGACTATCAAAATAACTGCAGATACATTTACTTGCCGGTCGACTGATTAAATGGCTACTCGTTTCAGCTCTCCGACAATGTGACTATCTGTCCAGTGTGCGTCTTCATTGTAAATGGGACTGTCCAAAAGTAAGCGCAGTCTCTCTGGACATCCGTCAGCTCAGGCAAACTAACCGCCGTCTTGCCCTGCCCTAGCCTCAAAACCACCCAAAAGGACTGACTGCGGTGCAACAAGAGGAAAAAAATAGAATTCCTGGCAGAAGCAGAGAGCGAGAGAGAGCAAGAGAGAGAGAGGCATGACCTTCAGGCCACATGCTGGGAGATGATCCTCAGCAAATCAAACCAAATGTAGAGGCCGTGGCACGCTTGCTCTGACTGCTGTCTGGTTTCACTGTTGGTGTCGTGATGGGGAAGGGGTCTGTTGTTCCTGCTACTTGTTCCTCTTCCAAAAACATGCCATCTTTTCAAAATAGTCTGCCCTGTCATCAAGAGATGGCTTCCCCAAATCTCAACCACACACATACGCACTAATTTGTCTTGAGACAAGAATGCTTTAAAATATAATTAAGTGAAAGATATCAGATTCTCACGCAGGGAGATGAATAATAAAGCCCCGTTGAATGCTGGTAAATTATGGCACAGTCGGGTTTATTTGTCTACCAGACACTTTGGCGAGTTGGGGCTGAGGTTAGAATATTTGAGGTCCACTTCTTCTAATAAATCTAGTCTCTAAATCTCTAATTTCTAAATCTAGGGGCGATAAAAAGAGAAAACTTTGCTGGTGAATGTTTTTAGGATAGACCAGCAGATATGTCTTAAAAAACAAGTCAGTGTCCTTCTATGAGCTCATGTGAAACCTCACGTACATCATTCCAAAATGAGGGCAACGGTAGAGAACACCAAGCTTGCGGCCACAAGTGCAAGATGATCAACCACAACATGAACAACCCTCTCTTCGAGAAAAAGAAAAAGCATTGTTTCCTTGACCACAATCAATAGACTGTTCCACAAAATGACACACACGTCTGTTACTTCATTGCGATTCTAAGCACAGGCCAAAACCTCCTGACGTCAGCCACCACAGAAATGCCACCGGGCGGGTTCTGCACGAAAACTCTCTGGCAGCCTTAGTTAAACAACCAGACAATGCAAAGAAACATTGGGAGATAACGGTGCGCCGTTCCTGGAATCCCAGCCTCTTTATTCTTTTCCTTGAGAATTCTCCAGATAACTGCCTTTTGTGCCCTTCCTGCTCTTTCGCCCCTGTCTCTCTCTCTCTCTGTCTTCCAGAGGAGGGGCTGCCGGCTGGTCGTCTGTCCAGGGCTGCCATCACTTGCCCGGGCAAACGTCAGCAGTAGTGTCCCTGGAGCTGGTTTGCAGAAATCATGGGCTGAAATGTGGCGTTTGGGTATAAAAACATGACAGCAACATAGTGTCATAAAATGTATCTATGCTGGCAGGGTTTGCAGCACGTCTGATACAAATTCGTTTGATATTAATCTGATCTGCTTAGTTGTAGCAAAGTCAATAGGATTGCTGTGTAAAAATGGAAATCCAATGGCTTGCAAGGATCAAATCAACAGCAGAGCAGTGTTTTCAACCAGCCATGAGCCATTTACCTAAGGAGGGTGGGAGCGAGATACTGCTCTGTGGCTTTCAGCCTGCTTTATATGAGGCTACCAACAGTCCCGAGGCAACAACCATTCTTTCAGGGAGGTTTACTACAGGCTGGCTCAATGCTTGCCACTCCCTTATTTAATACAGTAACAGTGGCAGTTGCTTACAGCCGTGGGAGGTGGCGTCACAAGGGGCTTTCCCAACACGGGAGATCCTGTGTATATGCGTGACCTTCCTCTGAGCGGGTGAACCGTCCCAGTGTGGTTGTCGGAGAACAGACAGAGCGTTCTGACAACAGCGAGACGCTCGAACAATGCTTCTGAGGGGCAGCGAGGCCTCAGCTGAGAATAACATGGCAACTGTTTAAGCTAACAGAATAAGAACATAAAGCTCTACTCTCTGAGGTTTCAGGAGAGAGGCCTGGCAAAAGTCCCCTATTAAAAAGGCAACATCAAAATAAAGACCTCCGTTAAAAATAAACACAAAGAAAAACAAATCTCCCTTTTTGTCAATTGTGTCCATATTTTTTGGTCTCACTTTCAGCTGCCTCAACAAAAGGAAGTAGGTGTGAGTTTGCTCACAGAAGCTGAATGAAAAACGGGAGTCAGACAGGGAGAACCAGCTCATGTTTTCTGAATGAAACATCCTGAATGTGGAGGGACAGCGGGGGCAAAAACTGCTGACACAGTAGAAACTATTCCCTTGGCGACGCTGCGATTGCTACACACACCAAAGGAACAGGGGCAGGGAAAGTCGAACGCCGGGGGCTGAGGAAACACTCTTGGAAGAGCGGCGCGAACGCGAGGAAGCCAACGAGCCGCTCCAAATCAAGAGTCAGCGGATGGGTACGCGCTTCCATCGCCCGTCGCATTTGCCTCGTGTCAGCTTTCCGTCTCTCCTCTCTTAGCTAAGCAGCGAAGCCGGTGCCAACAACAACACCACCACCAAGCGCACTTGGGTCTCTATCAAACATGACGCCAGCGCTGTTTTCAAAACCACACTGGTTTTAGATTTACATCAGAATGTTCCGTCCCATCCTCGCCGAAGCAAAAAGAGCAGCTTTTTTTTGGAAGAGCCAGAGATAAAAGTATGAGCTCAGACTAAAACATTCCAAGTCTTGCACAAGTAAATAAATGCCCCCTCGTCGTGGCTTTTGTGTGAGAAATCCAAGCTCTTTATCGGGCCCTGGCATTGGAGAAATCAGGTAACTCTGAACCCTCAAAAGGTCACTCAAAATGTATTATCAATGAAGGGAAGTACTCGCTATGAATAAGCAGGAGAAGAGTAAACGTACAGGGACATACTACGATGGTATATCTGGTTTGTGCACACTTTAGCACGTGGCCGAGGATTAGGAATGGGGAGTGCCAAGCTGGCGGCGATCCAAGCCAAATTACGCATAAAAACGTGCATTTCTATCCCCTCCGGTGTCTCCTGCGGTTGTTCCCCCGAGACAGACGCACACAAACAGGCTGGATGAGGAAACAAGAGAATGAAGACACTGAGTCAACTAGGACTTGTGGTGCTTTAAGAGGCCCATCACCGCCCAACCAAACAAGTTGAATCTGAACCCTGAATGAAACAGGCTTCGGGGGATATTTCAATCATGTGAAGTAATGGATATGCATGAACTTCCAAAACAATAGGCTACTGTAAGCATGAGAATAAATCCCCTTAAAGATGTCTGGCGGTGGCACATTCGCTTTGGTGCTTTGCCTGCGACTTCTGTACAGCTCCCCCCTGGCTTGTATCCCCCCCGCCCACCCCAATACACACACACACACTTTGAAGATTTTCACAGATCTGGGTGGATATAGGAAAGCTTTGGAGGCTGCAGGATACTGAGGTGACACACAGATCAGGTAGCTTGTATCGTCTCCATCGTTAACATATCCATCAGTGCTGCAACTGAAGTAGTGGTGTGTGTGGGGTGTGTGTGTGGGGGGGGGGGCATGGAGCTGCTGCTGTGAGGGGACTCAGCGTGTCTTTTAACTCTAGCCGGAGCCTTTGCCACCATAAAGGTCAGCGCATCAACATCTGCTGCTCCCTCTGAACCTCTCCTTTCATAAAGGGAAGCAGGGAAGAGGAGAGGACCCTGGGGACTGGATGCACATGCTCGCACGCACACGCACGCAGATCAACTTCTATGTCACGGTGCACTCACTCTTCGTCTACACAACGCACCGCACTCACTTGATCACCCTCAACATAGCCGCAGAGCTCAAACCACACGCTCATTTGCTCTTGCTGACAGAAGACAAGGTTTGCATCTCAAAGAAAGGCTCAGTGGTATCATTACACCAGTACAGAGACGCTTGGCTTTTGGCCTGAAAGACTCCATCGTTGTTTTGTTTTTTGGCAGAAGGATGGAGGGATGGAGGCGCGGGGGGGGGGGGGGGGAGCTAAATGGAATACCGTCCCCCCGGGGCACAGCAAAGGCAGAGCGGTTTTGAAATAATTTATTAATGCTTTTATAATCCCAGGTGAAAAGTGCTTCTAT
>JAVQJL010032530.1:0-80257 GCA_036024295.1 Nannoperca obscura | reverse complement strand
TATATATATATATATATATATATATATATGAGAGACACATTGTCTTCAGTACCTCTGGGAGCTTTGGACCCCTCCCTTTTCACTCTGTCGCATTCACATCTTCCTCTCTTCCTCTTATTGTCACTTCCTTTCTTCTCTCCCTGTCTCTTTTATCTCTCTGTGTCTTCCTGCTGTCTTTCTTTCTCTGTCTCTTTCTCTTTCTCTTCCCTTCTCTCTCCTCTCTCCTCTCTCCTCTTCCTGTCAAACAGGATGGTGTAACCCCAGGCTGTGCCAGGGCTTAAAGGAGTAATAAAAACTGTGGTGGGCAAATCTGTTTTCTGCAGGACACTGTCAGCGTGTGGCCAGGAATCCCTTGTGATTGTGTGTAAAGTGTGAAGGGACATTGGAAACAGGAGTAAGGATTTTGTCTTGTCTTACATGCCTTTGTGTAAGAAATAGACACAGATGGTGAGACACTGTAACAGAAACACACATAAAGTGCAAAGAAACCCAATTTGAGAGCTTAAAATGCTCAGTTTTTGTAGTTTTTGACTCTAACAGTGAGGTGATAAGGGAGCTATGTGGTCAGAGATGGGATGTGCCACACGGCGACATTCACACTTGGAACATTACGTCCTGTACTGACACTAAATGTTGGCTCTGGACATGTGCTGCAGAATCATCCAATATGCTTTTTTTAGACCATAGGTGTTGTTGATGTATTGCACTTTATATAATTACTGAAAAAAAACTATTTTAATTTAAACTGACATGAATTGATTTTTTTGGTCCCTTGAGGGCAATGCATCAAGCTGTAAACACAACGTTGAAATACAGTGTTATCACCTTTTAAAGTTACTTATTTACACATCCAGCAGACATGGGGCAACACTAGCATGTATTTGGAGTCGTGTTTCAAACCACCTAATGAATGAGTGTAATATTCACTCTTTTTTTGGTTCTGTTTTAGTCTCCAACATCTCATAAGGGAAATATCAGGGTCTTTAGCTGCTAAATGCTCCACTATGTTAACCAGGTAGTCACTAACTTTATCTGTCTGTCAGTGCTGGGCTGGTAGAGAATAGTGGTTTTTATTGAGCTTTTTTCCATTGTCAGTATAGAATGATTGATTAGTGCCACTTTAGATTAAATGAAAGAAATACATTATTTGGAAATATTGCTTCGATGTTCACAGAGAAAGGATGGCTCACTCTTGAGCTGTCTGTGTATAGGTGATGAGTCCACGTTGCCATTTTTTGTAACACATTCAGCAGCTCCACAATAAGAGACTGTGTGAACCTCTCCCACCCTGTACTGCTGAATTAATAATTTCCTATTGTGCGTCTGAGCTTAAGAGAGAAATCATAGGTCTGCTTGATGTGTCTTCCCACTACTTTAGTTAATGGTAAGCTTTACTATCAAATAATAATAATAAAAATGACTAAGTCAAACCTTTCAGAGTTTAGCCCATTTTGTTATATTAAAATGCAAAATCAAGACAAACTCATCTCCTGCTGTGTGCCGCCAAGCTCTCTCTGTGTTATTGAGAATGCTTCGGGTCACGTGACTGTAGATGAGCGATTATTCAGAATTAGGCCAGAGCTGTGCCCAAGGGGAAATGCCACAGTGACCACTCCAAATGGTGTCTTCAGTGTGCGCCATCTGTGAGTGTGTGTATGTACTTGTAAGTGAATTTCTATTGCCGCGCACTTGTGTGTATTCTTTTTCAAGGGTTACCTAAGGTTGTGGTTTCAGATCAGTTTTGGGAGTGAGTTCACGTGAGCTTCAGTGTGTAGGTGGGTATGAGGTATGTCTCAAACTTCAGACTATACAGAGAGAAAATGACATTTAATCAGCGCAGGAAAATTGTTTGCTCAGGCTGATTCATGATTCATGACATGTCTATTTTCACACCCTTGTTGAGTCTGATGCCTGGGGAGTCACATTAATGCCAGTGGAGAGTAAATAAGTATTTAGGCCAGATCAATGTGACCTCCTTCAAGGGGTCAGATGCGAATTATCCCCTTTCTGAAGTCTGATGGCACTGTATGAGAAAATGCCTTTTAACCCATTTTTTCTTCAACAATTGCTGCATAAACCAGACTCGTTCTAATCATCTTGGACATGAGCCAGGGTTTTACATCATGTTAAAGATCACATCAGTCCTTAGGATATGCTCGAGACAGACCACGCACTCATGAATTAAAAGTTGGATCATCCTCTTGGAGCAATACGTCTTCTCTGGCATGTCTGTAATCACGTCATGTGATAAAATGTTTGATGTTAACTGGAAGATGGTTACCCCTCTCTATGTCTGGACGTTCTCATTATGCAGTAAACTCTTTTCTGGATCTCTCACATACAAATGTATGCTGAAACATTTAATTTGAACGTATGGGACTTGTAAGTGTGTACTCTTGTAATAGCTTCGTGTGTGTACATTCCCAAAGGTCGCTTATAGCCAGCCAAACCATAATGCATATTCATGTTTTTCCCACCACAGGATTTCCTCATTACTTTGGAGCAAATTGCTATAGGCCCATGACCAAGTGAAGAATGGTGTGAGCACATTGCCTATTATTGCTTTTTTTGAGAGCACCCACTAGCTAATGGTTGATCATCACAAGGTAAACATGAAGATGGATTATATGACAGACCAGACAGATCACAAGTCATGTATCATCATCTGCCTTTTTTTAAGACAGCCGACTAGCTACTGCACTCTGTTAAATAGAGAGTGTGCTGCAGTCTCTTTTTCTGTTTCTCTTAGATGAGGGAAGATCAGTTGGAATATTTGTGTTTGACAGTTGCTGAATAATTTATGCATGCTGAATGTACTGTCACATCAAAGCGACTGTTCTTAACTACCAATTTCAGTTCATTTCGAGCTGTTTCATCTATATGTGACTGACTCTACAGCAAAGTCTTTTATCTTGGTCTGTGACCCCCTAGGGTTCAGAGGAGGAATTGCAGGGTGTCAGAGGAATCCAATGGCAAATCACTAAATTGGTATCAAATTAGCATTAATTATACCATCATAGTAAAAATGGTTTTAATCCCATAGTTTGATCAAACTAATTTACATTCACAGACAGGGTTTTTCTCAGTAACTGTTAAAATATTTAAATGGCAAGCCAGTGGTCAGCACCGTTTGACCTTGACAGCTTCAAGCTGGCTGTTGTTACCATAGAACAGTTTCTTATCACCCCTGTGAGCTAAACTGAGGAAAATTGATACATATGCAAATAAAAGGACAAGTTACAGCATTTAACTATGATCATCCTGGTATGTAGGGGTTAGCGTCTTTTGGTGGAAAAGTATTGTGATGATGGGATCATATCTTGTTATTGTTTGACCAAATGCTGTTAAATAAATGAGATACTGATGTTTTGTTCTGTTCTGTCTGATGAAAAGCATAACAGTGGACTAGAGTTCTTCACATTCTGCATTAATTTGATGTGATTTTGCATATTTTATGCATATTGTGACATTGGAAAAGTATTATTTTTAATATTGTGGTATTGATTTCACCCCTAGTGCCTGGTATACAAAGGTAATATACCAACTGCAAATATAAACAAACATAAAAGTCATAAAATTACATTCCTACTTTGGATATAATGGGAGGTCCCCAGTATGTGGAAAGAGATAGAAGACCCTTCTCTACTCTGTCAGTTCATGAGTGTTTAACCTCGTAATAATGTGTTTTCTCTCTCTGTTCTCTAGTCCTATAGAATCCTGCCAGAACTTCTACAAAGACTTCACGTTACAGATCGATATGGCCTTCAACGTCTTCTTCCTTCTTTACTTTGGTCTGCGGGTATGTTGGCGCATGTGCATGCATGCTCACACATGCACACAAGCATGCACTCTCAGTCATGCATATACTGACATATGCACATTTACAGACATGCTGTTAAACACACAGGAAGGTGTCATTTTACATACATTAAAATCTTCAGCACCCTATAAAAAGTGATTTCATGCTTCTTATTTTAAACCTCATTAATGCAGCATATTCCAGTATATTTAATTTTTACATTTTAGAATTTTAGAAGTAAGTTTCGAAAAAAAGTAATAAAAGTAAAAGTCAATAAAAGTAATAATAAATGCCTTTAGATCTAACTGATGCCTTTAGATCTAACTGACACTGCTGTAATAATGTTGTCATGCCAGAGCAGAATTCCAATGGTGCAAACGCCTGACATCCAGAATGAATGAATAAATAAACTCATAAGCTGCTTACCCCACCAACCTTTCAAATGACTCAGCAAGTGGGGTGAAGCTTTTGTCATTCTATACAGTATGTCAGCGCTGCCAAAGGAAGAATGGTGGGCTGTGGTGGAGAGGTGGTGTTTTCTTTCACATCAAAATGAAATGTCATTTTGGATGCCATCCCTGTTTCTTTTGACAGTTTATAGCAGCCAATGATAAGCTGTGGTTCTGGCTGGAGGTCAACTCAGTGGTCGACTTCTTCACTGTTCCTCCTGTTTTTGTCTCTGTCTACTTAAACAGAAGCTGGCTTGGTAAGTGTACATATCTCTTTTAGCTTTTTCTTTCTATCGCGCTTTGACACTCTCCGATTTATAAATCCATTCTCACAGTATAGCCTTGTCTTTGCTTGCTTTCTTTCACCATTTCACCATATTTCTTTTTCAGCTCCTCCGTCCTACCACTCCTCTTTTTGTATTTTTTTACCCTCTATCTTCACATGTCACCCCTCCTTTATCACTCTCTATCTCTCCCTCTGCCTCCCAGTCCCCCTTCTGTCTCCCCATTACTGGGAGTGTCTCTCCAAGGCCCTCTTGCTCTGGGCTGCAGTCAACTTTCCCTCATCATTGAAAGTGACAGGGCTGGGTCGTCTGATGTTTTAGGGAGCACACACACAGCAGAATGGATGGGGTAATGGGAGTGAGAGTCTCTCAAAATTGGGCTGTGTTTCTGTGTGTGTGTGTGTGTGTATGTTTGTGTGAGTGTGTGTGCTTGTGCTTCAGACTCAATGGTAATTGTCCTGTTGAGGCGTTGCACCTGGAATACCTCCCAGCGGTTCATAACTGCCATCTAATGGGCTCATTCACTCTCACACAAAAAAATACACATGCAAGAGCATGTGTTTTACCCATACACACATACACACACACTCTTGTATGAGCAGACTGGAAAACACCCTAACCTGGATTACGTAATGACCTACTTTACACGGTGCATTTAGAGTATTGTGGCCTAAATTACGCTGCAGTAAAAATACTTTTTTGAGGCTGTATTCTTTTTCTGGTGCACTGCTATACTTTCAGACCATTATACAAAACTATACATTGTTGCAGTACTGCTGCAAAACTCAGCTAAATGCTAATCCAACGTTTACCTGAGCATGACGATGAACCACGACTGTTAAGTCAGAATGTGAGGCTATCATATTAAATGTAATAAAAGGAGCTGACAATGAACAGATATATGAACCTAAATACTTCTATATTTTAAAGGAAAAATCTGGTTTCTTTTTCTTTTTTTTTTTCAACATTTGTCTTATTTTGTTTTGTTTTGGCTAACCACTCCTATCTGTAATAAGCCTTTTTCATTTTGACATGTCGCAGTAGCAAAAGGCCTCTGTTTCAGGGTCCTGGTTTGCTGTCACACTGTCATGGCTTACTGGGACACTTGAACAGAACGGAGCCATCGTTAATGCTATTAGTACCACCTGTTATTTTCCTGCTTTGACAAGTCAAAATGTGTGCTGGGAAAAAGGCCTTTGATAATAACTAGCAATAAGTTATTCTATAAGATCTGGGAACTGGGCAATATTGTTAAAAAAAGTCTGACTGGGCAAGAAACATAAGTAATTAATTTATTTATACATATTTTAAACAAACCCCCAGGTTAGTTAAACTTGTTTAAATGAGAAAACTAAGGCGGATGTCTGGAAACATTCATCACTGTTTACAGGTCATTATCGATTTATCATTTCAGGTATTTTTCAAGCAAGGTTTTAGCTCTCAAATATAATAATTTTCATTTCTGTATTTTGTAAAATTTTAAGTTGACTATCTTTGGGTTTGGGGGTTGGTCAGACAAAAATAAGACTATGATTATGATTAGTTGCAGCCCTAGGTTAGATCATCTGGTTAAACTGTTGGCTTGTTTACAATCTGTCTGATTGTTGGACCGCTCATTTCTTGCTCATTGTTTTATCTGTTATATTTGCAGAGTTTCCAGATCTCAGCAATTACTTTGGCTAACTACTAACTAACTGATAGAAATGATGGCCAAATCTATGGAAATAGTTGTAAAAAGGTGTAATAAACCGTGATTATTCATTAACTACATGGTATAAACTAGTCACACATTGCCTATTTTGTCAGAGATTCAGGGATATGGAATGGTGTGGCTTCTATCTGACAGTGCGTGCTCTTGTTTTTAATGCCTACTGGAATCGCTTAATCTGCGAAGTAACATAAAACTGTGAAAGTCGGATCACTGAGGTGATGATGATTTCTTAAGCTGTGTAATGAATTAGATATGGCCGAGTCAAGTAATCTGGCTTCTGGTAGTCATGACGTAAGGCGTCTGCATCTCATCCCCAGAAAACCGTTGGTGTTAGGGCACTGATGAGGATGATGAAAGACTGCGAAATGGTGGTCTGGCTGCTGCCTGACATTCTGCAGTAAATAATTACCTGTGATCATTTAATATCCTGCATCTGGGGTTTATGTGGAAGGAAAAGACACATTTTATATCCAGTGTGAGTTGTTGTGTATAAATAGCAGCTAACTGTGACTGTGAATGTATTGTTTTTGAGAGATGCCCTAGATTCCAGGGATATTAATATGCATATAATTGTATTTCTAATATTTATATATAATAATATATTCTGAGGGAAGAATCTTGAGTACTTTTTTAAAGCAAGACATATCAGGTGGCATCTTCTTAAAATGTTAGATCATGTTTACTTTTGCAGTGTTGGACACATATAACCACAGCACATTATAGTAGCAGAACTCCCACTGGCATTACTTAAGTGTATGTTTACTGGTGGTGTGCTTGTACATCTGTTAAAGGCTACATAAAGTGTTGCAAAGCCTCAGTTATAAAATTAACAGTGTGTAAATCTGTAGTAGGGATATGATGAGCCCTTACAGGCTGGTGATAGCTTCCAGAATACTAATTGGGCACTGAAAGTGGCTGTTAATATTCAGGCTCTGAGGAGTAAGGACAGGAATCATGATTAGCTGCTTATATCCTGTGTAAATATGGAAATGAGGACATACAGTACCATACTGTCACAGGAAAATAGGCACAATTAATCAGTATCAAAGTCTCAGAAATTGTCAAGATATAGTGCTTTATTCCTGATGTGCTTGCAGATGGTAACTGATAAATAAATGACATTACCACCGTAAAGACTATTGTCCCCAGCATATACCTGCATGCATTTTCATTGGGAAATTTGACACGGTCATAATGGTTTAGATGGTATAGACTAATCTATAATTGGTGCTACTTTTATTAGGTTAAGTGTATATTGTCCTTTAACAGGCTGCTTGTTAAGGGTGTGTCTTGTGCGCCTCATTCCCAATGCATTAGTTCATCTTTTCTTTCCATTTACTTCTGGGGAATACACACCACAGCCAGTGTAATACATCATAATTACAGTACTGCTCGTTTCACTCTTTCAGCTGTGGTCTTGCATGAGGAAACTGTTGGAGATCCAGCTGTACTGAGAATATAAAAAGACTAATAGGTGTTCTGCCCTGTGCTGTGTGGTAGTGTGTTTGCCCACTATGTATCCGAGTAAGTATGCATTGCCAGCTATGTTCTCTCTGGCTCTGCAAATTGGACATTGATTAAGAGGAGGAGTGCGATTTGCGGCTAATGTAAGAGGGCACGCAGAGTTCTTCCTTGGAAAACCGAATTAATCTCCATTAACTACTTGAACTGAACATTGCTCCCAAGAGAGTCCTAGAAGTGTAGGATTAGCAAATGACTGTTTGAAAGATGCTAGTAGCTCTTGTGGCTACTGAGCCCCTTCTGAACTTCCCACTTAACTTCACACGTTCCTCCATAATCATTTAAACCACAGGGAACTGCAATGTTGATTTGGATTATTTTCAGAATAGAAAGATTTTTGAAAGTCGGTGACATCACTAGCTCATTCAAAGATACATCTAAAATCTAATCTAAGTGTTGTATTTGATTTATGTGTATGGTTTTTTGATTATATGGTACCAACCTAAATATTGTTGATGCCAAAATACACTGGCTTTGAGAATGTACAGTACTGGAGTAGCCTTCAGACATGGCATTGATTCTAACCTGCTACTGCCTCCTACTGGTGCTTTAGTATACTGTTTGTTGATCACGTGTTTTCCTGCTGAAAGCCTCGTGTGTACATGTGCATTCAAGGGAGGGAATCTAATTTATGGCAAGTTTAAGCCTCTTTAATGCAGCCAGTCATTGTATCCCATGTTTGCATTATTATAAGGGTCATTATCTAAGATGCAGTCTAGCAAAAATGTGTTGTTGGTGTTAAAATGTATGATTTAATTTGCCTAGTATGCCTAGTAAGAACCAGTGTCTGTACACTAGCAGTGTGTGTGTGTGTTAAGCGCAGCGTAGCGTCGTATAATCTAATCCTGGCTGGGTTGACTGTCTGTATTATCCCAGATGAACCACCCCACACTGCTGATTGATAAAAGGTCCCAGTGGGCTGCTCTGCCAGAACATGTGACAGAGAGGCCGTGCTCTGGCTTGCAAAGCCTCAATGAAGTAAGAGTGGGCATGGACCAGAAAAAAACCTTTTTGAATGAGCATCTGGCCTGCTGACACTTGTGTGTGCAAGAGGATTTGGCATGTGTGGGAAAGAGATTTTCTCATACATGAGCACGTGTTCAAGGGAGCAGGATTTCATTGAGAGTTTTTCAACACGTGCACGCACAAACACAGTTGTAGAGTATAACACAAACACAGATGCTTCACACTAATTGATAAAAATGCAGTCCCCAGCGGCCTCCATCGCGGCATCACTGGGTGTTTTGGTAGAATGTCTAATATTTGTGCTCAGAATGCCAAATGTGCAGAACAGTTGATGTTACTCTTCTGTTTAAAAAAATATCCACCATTCACTGTTTATTTTTTCACAAATTTCTCTATATATTTCCAACACAAAATTCCATACAAAATATTCACTCCAATCTAACAAACATGCCTATTTTATGACTGAAAAAGAGCAGAGAGAAGAAAAGTCTTAATGTACCTGCCCCCTTCTCAAAATGATATATACATAGATGGTCTGCCTATGCTTTCAAAAACCTTTGGCTACAAAATATGTCAACACAAAACAAAAAAAATATACACTCCTGCTGATCATGAATATTATTCATATTGTCATCTGTATACATTTTCTCAAATTGAAAAATACCTGAAGAACATTACTCCAGAGTATTCCACAATTTGACTTTACACACTGACATACGCATCTGCTTCAATTGATAATCAAATTGTTACTTTATATTGTAGCCAGTGCTAAAAGAAGAACTTGGATCTTACTTAAGTAAAAGTAGCAATATCACAATGTAAAAATACTTTGTTACAACTTGATAACTCAGTAGACTTACTATACATGTAGTAGTGGATTCATTTTACTGACAATGTGTAGGTAAACAGGTTTGACCTTATGGACGTGGTACGCTTCAAACAAACTAGTTTGTATTGACGTGCTGTCCACACATGTCTAAAAGCAAAAGTGTTTATAGTTCAAAATAGCCTCCCTTCAAAGGCATTCATGGTATTGCACTCAGTTTTACACACGAGAAATGACAGAAGTATTTGTAGTAGTTAAAGAATGAAAAAAAGAGAACTTGAGAGAGAAGTTCAAACCGTGCCTACTTTCTGATGTTTGCACATCTGGTCAGTGTCTGCTTGGAGTGGGTGGTGTTGTTGAATTATATGTAGTGGAAAGTTACAATAATGGTCAAACTGCAAAGCCAGGAAGGTGTGAGAGAGGGGGTTCAGATGCTTTTTTGACAATCAGAGAAACTGACGCCTTTACTTTTACACTTCTCAGCTGCTTCTCGATAATTTATTTGGACCGTACGAGTGTATACAAGGAACAATTTGATTCAAATATGATCACACCTACAATGACCTTCTCATTTATAGGTTTTCATTGAAGAATGGATCCCTAATCTGACACAAGTCTTTTCATGTCTGACAAAATCAGATTTTACTGTAGTGAAATTGAAATTAGCCCAGCCTTGTTACCAGAAGCTAATTGTCGTAGAGTTCTGTGGAAACAGGACACTGATTTTAAAGTCGGGATTATTGTTATCGTTCTGGACTATTTTCATTTTATCTTCATCTCTGTTAATCCCTGGCAGAGTTCAGACTTTTTTTTTTGGAAATAGGTTCACTTCAGCTGTGTGTTTATGGAGACAGAGCTTAACAAGGGTTAATATTAAAGCACTAGAAGGGGCATGAGAGCATGAGAAAGGTAAATCTCTTTGGGTTGTGAGGATTAAAGGCACTGTATCAAAAATGAAAAAAAACCCCACCTGTATTAGAGCTGACATTTTGTTCATATTGACGCAGTCCCTGGAGACACTGACATGATTAGACAAGCAATACAATTGTAGCTGTATGTTTTAGCTAGTCTGACCATAGATTGAACAAATGTTAGCTTTAAAATTTACTTTTAATGTTGGTGGTGTGTTATCGAGGAAGATTAGGTTTTTTTTGCAAGAAAGTAGAGTCTTCCTTTCACTAGGAATTATCCCTTATCATTTTCCGGAGGGGCTTATGAAATACCAGGCCCTACATATTTTCGGATCGCTGAATTTTAATTCCTGACTTGGCAAAAACAAAAAGGAATTCCTTGGACGGGATTTACTCTGAAACAATGATTCCTCCCAAGCTGCTCGTGTACCGGCGTACACACAGTGATGCTAATTTGGATACCCTCCGAGAGACATGGAGGCGGAAGAAATCCTGTGGGGATCTTTTTCAGAATGGGTACAGGGTGAGGCAGGGCCATCATGCACAGGAGGAAAAAGAAAGGCAGACAGGACTGTATCATTCAGTGTGGTCCTGTTTACGAATCCTGTCCAATTGGGGTAAGGGCGTTAGTTACATGCATTATTTGGATGTGTGCACAGAATAACGTTTAGAAACATCAACCTTAATAATGCAGATCTTGATACTGTCTCTTGATTAGAGTTGGTTGGTCTTTGAAACGTGTTTGGTGACGACATGCATATGGCCACTGTCTTATATTTGCAGGTAGTCAACTGATAATATAGATTTCTCAGTAGGAATTCATATCACTTTTTGTCACACAAACTGACACACACACTTTCCATGGGATCAGTCGTGTTATGTAAAAAGACAATGAGGCAGGTGTCGCATTCTTCTATAATCCCTAAGCGAGTTGCTCTTGGATTCAGACTGGGGCTGATGTAAAGTAGGCCACATAATGTTCCTCCTCACTTGTTTGAATAAATAATTCAAACACATCGTCTAGAATAAAGTGTCTTGTTTTTTTGTAGAGTATCTTCTTGTGTCTCACTGACAAAATGCCGTATTGTATGGTGCTGTGCTGTGCTATGCTTAGGTGAAAAACATTTGGACCACACTTTGTGGCTGAATTGCTCATACCTTCAGTTGTCTGCTACACTTATGTTTCTCTGCTGCATCTAATGCAACATCTAATTTATGGATACATTTGTGAATATGAATCTAATGTGAGATCTTTTTGTTCCGCGTCTCTTTCTTTCTCTTTTTCTCACAGGCTTAAGATTCCTGAGAGCACTACGATTGATACAGTTCTCAGAAATATTACAGTTCTTGAATATCTTGAAAACAAGGTGAGAATGAAGCTTTCCTCATTTATTAGCAAGAAACACATCTAACTACAGTAGCATATTTACTGTTAGTACCACCCCAGTAGTTATGTGTAACAGTGATACTGGTGTGTACTCTGAAACTATAGGAACAGTTCATCTGAATATAATGTGGCATTGTCAAAATACAACATGTGGTAGTAATGGCTGAGCATATTGTTTGAGGTTTCAGAACTGTAAGGTTAAGGTAATAATGATGGCCTTTATGTTGTGATATAAATTACATGTTCACACCTCATTGTTATAGTACATTTACCCTATTTTTTGCACATTGTTATTCCCACAATCTATTTAAGTCCCTTGTCAACTGTCCTGGCTGTAAATGTTATCGTGAGTCATGTCAGGCTACAGGATCTGCTGCTACTTTCATGAGCTCACGAATCTCCTGTCATTGTGGTCTAAAGTCTTTCAGAGTTTTAAGGTTCTTCTCCTTCTACCCAGCAATTCCATCAAGCTGGTGAACCTGTGTTCCATCTTCATAAGCACATGGCTCACAGCTGCGGGGTTCATACATTTGGTAAGTGGACAGATGTGAGTGCCAGTGGGATCTAGTGATTAATGAGCCATTATGGGAGGTAACCGACTAACTAACTGATCTAATACAACTGTGACACGCAGCGCTTCTCAAAATCTAAAAGTCTAAGTTATTATGTTTTATGATTAGCTGACTAAAGAATGAACTGCAAGAAAAGATATTGCAATGACATTTTTCATACACTCCCAAGTTGGGATGCACTGATCCAACTTTTTCCCCTCCCAATACAAATTCCAGTAACTTAACTCCAATATCAAGTATTAATCTGACACCGGACACCAAAATCTACAAGTAGCATCAATTCATGTGTAAATAAATCAACTGTATTTTCAGAAAGTTCCATTCACATTGTTTCATTGAATTATTGAAATGCCCCATACAACTGGTACCTGTGAGAGATTTAAAAGACATAATTGTCTTTTGTCTCTGCACTCTAGTACACATAACATGCACCTGCAAAATCCCCAGTTCAAGTCTGGCCAGATATCTTTACTGTATGACTCCTCTGTCCTCCTTGTTTCACATAATTATTTACTGTCAAACTGTCCAATTAAGGCAAAATTCCATTAAAATAATTGGTTAAAAAAAACTGATTATTGTGTGTAGATTACATATAGTATAGTTTAATACATTGTGTATTTGTAGCTCTGCTCAGCAACCCAGTGCAGCATTAAACTTTGTTACCACTAGATGGTAGCCTAAGCTCAATATACAAAGAATAAACTGTGTGATTCAACAAAGACGAGTCCATGAGCACTTTTAGCTGGATTTCTGGATTTAATCAAACTTGATTAAATTGTCCCTCCCTCTTCCCCTCCCTCCCCAATCTCCATTTTAGGTGGAAAACTCAGGGGATCCTTGGGAAAACTTCCAGAATTCCCAGTCACTTTCCTATTGGGAATGTGTCTACTTGCTGATGGTGACAATGTCTACAGTGGGCTACGGGGATGTCTATGCAAAAACCACCTTGGGGCGCCTGTTTATGGTCTTCTTCATCCTTGGTGGTTTGGTAAAATCTGGCTTTTTTTTTCTCCCTTACTCCCCTTGTTCCCTCCTAAATCCTGCCTGCCCCCATCACTAGACTGTTGACAATCATAGAATAAATTATAAATGAATGAAAAAGGAATTTATATACTTTGATTAATATGTATATTTTATGATATTTTAGCATTGTGTTGTTTTTGAAATGTTAGAACTGTGTTGCCTGTACCAGTAAATGTTATTTCTTTGTGATAGTGTAGTTGTATCCTTCTGTTTAGCCTACTGTATCTTGTCTACTGTAGTTACAGTACTATGTGCTCCTTGGTTCCCCTCCCCTTCTGTGTCATTCCTGTATTTGTTTGAGTAGAGGATAAGCTTATGTCTGATAATGTTGTTACTGTTTTCTTAAAAGCAGTTGCGGTTTCAGGACACCCCTCCTCCCGTGTCTCTTCCCACAATTCCAACAAACACAGGGGCAGGGAGATGAGGCTTAGGCCAGCCTGACTGTTACCATAGCAACAGCAGCCTACCACTCCCTCCCTCTCACCTTCCTCTGATCTAGCGTCCTGTTGGGCTGTCACTAGTACAGACACACAGGCTTCCACCTGTGAACACACACACACACACACACACACACACACACATATATATATACTGAAGACCTTGCCTCCTCCATCTTCTCTTAGAAAGAAATGGAGGATCTAGCCAAATCACAGTTACTGTATTCTGTTTTTCTCTCACTATGCAGTGATGACCTGCAGCTGTGTGGATGTATACCGTGTTGTGGCCATGGTGATAGGTTGTGTGTTTTTCTCAGTGCTGAGAGCTCTGGAAGTCCTTAGGGTAGAACCTAAGCCTGCTTCCTATCAGCAGCAGTGGCTAAATAATGACTTCAGGCTGTAGATATTTTAAAGCCAGGAATCATATTAAACTCACATCATTTCACATTATTTCTGGTAAATGTATAGGTACACTTTCCAAGCAGGATAAGTATGTATTTACAAGGGCAAGGGGACCTCTTTGTTTCTTATTGTACATGTAAGCCTAGATGAGTAGTGTCAGTGAGTATGCCATTGTTAGTTGGTAAACGTAAACACAACCCTTTGCTAAGACAACCGGCTGTGAAACTTTGCAAAATGCATCCAGCTCATTTTCTAGCCCAACAAATGAGTCTTAATGTGTTTTGCAGCTGTGGACCATCAGGTGGGCCTATTCAAATCAACCTGCCAGATCATCTGTGTTTGTTGGACAAAACATGGCACATAGGTTTTTATTCTCCTTTAGCTTTAAAAATTATCCAGAGAGGTTTTGGGTGCTATCACAGACTGACTATTCATCAGCTGTGACAAAATTCTTGCCCACTCACCAAACCTGTTCCTAAACCTTTACCTTTAAAAACTGGGGCTATTTTTTTCTCAACAGCAAAAACAAGATTTCTTTTTTTTGGTATATGAAGATTGCTCTCATTTTTGTGAAGGTTAGCAAGTTCTGCCCTCAGAAATCTGGATTGATGCACCAGTTTCCCCACCACCCACTCTGCAGCGTAGTAGTCTCTTTTTTAGTCTCTTCTCTGTCTTCTTATCTTCTCCTTAGGCCATGTTTGCCAGCTACGTCCCTGAAATCATAGAGTTAATAGGAAACCGCAAGAAATATGGTGGTTCCTATAGTGCGGTTAATGGGAGAAAGTAAGTATTCCAGATGGTTCTGCTGTTTTTCTGTGTGCGGTAGAACCCTCTCTGCATGCCTTTTTCTTTTTTCTGTTCCATGCATGTAGGCCATGTTTGCTCGCTACGTGCCAGAAATTGCTGCTCTCATCCTTAATCGGAAGAAATACGGAGGGAGTTATAACTCAACACGAGGCAGAAAGTAAGTTGAAATCCAGACAAGGTGTGGTTGTGTGACTCAAGTGCATCCCCCGAAGTTTGTAGTTACTGGGGATTAGTTAACTTGACATTTTTAGAACAGTAAAGTTACTTTATCACATCAAGTCACACTGCGTGACTGGAGACCTTGGCCATTAGGACACACACGTCCATGCCCCTTTACTCTCTCTTTTATTCGGTCTCTCTCTTTGTCTGTCCTTTGCTTCTTCTTCTTCTTTCTCTGTCTACAAGTTTCTATATCTGCCTCTATCTGTCCTTCACTCAGAGCTTTCCTGAAGTCATTTGTGTGCCGTTCATTTTCTTTCTTTGTCCTCCTTGAAACATCCTGTGTTGCGCTTTAATTTAATTTGGAAAATAGAGCTTTCATGACTACTACACTCAAGACTTGCAGTATACTAACTTGTGGTGCTTCTATGCAATATATGTGTGCACTATGTGTTGTCTTATTTCTTATTATAACTGAACCAGTCCCTCATTAATACAGTCTTGCCTACAGGGATGAATTAGTACATAATCCATCTAAATGAAAGAAAATAGTCATGAAACCCCTACTATCCGCTTCTAATGGATTTTTTCCACAAGAAAATAGAACGATTTAAACATCTGCAAGAGCATTATTATTGGTGGTCTTTTGAAGCATCATCAATCTCAATGACCATTGCAGGATACGATTTCTTTTCTTGTGTCATTTTTGCTTGAGTTTGTTTTGCATGTTTTATGAAATAACTTTTCTTTAACTGCATCATTTCTGGCATGTTCTCTTTGATCTGCAGTCTTGTGGCTTTTTTCATTGATTGCGAACTCCATGAAAAAGCTATCTTCCTGTTGTCTGTCACCGCTAGCCCATCGCATCATCAATGCTTGACATAACTCTGGCCCTGATCTTCAGTCAGCTCCCACACCCTGAATGCTGGATGCCTCGCTTCCATTGGAGGCTCTCAATTGCTTTTGGCTTGCTTTGCCTGCTTGGGTCTTGGTGCTCGCCTGGTTCTCGTGTTTTGTGTGGTGGTGGAGTTTGTCTCCAAAGGCTCTTGTTATTTATGTTTATGTGTAATTGGCCTCTCGCAGCAGAGGTTCCAGTGCACTGTGAAGTATGTGTGACACTGTGGTCATTTTACTGTTTGTACAGGATTATTGTGTAGTACTGTTCTCGTACCCTCATGGCTCAAACCTTACTGATATTCAGCACACAGATTAGTTTTAATCAAAATGTGGTGTGTCCAGGGAGCAGGGAGGGTAGTCTTCTTCTTTTTCTTTCTTCTACTTTCTACAAATTTTCTTCTCTGAAACTCAACATCTACTACTACTCTCTTTCTAACTCTGTTTCTCTTTTCCAATCTTACTTCCATCGGTTTCAGTCACTCTGTTGAGCTGGGCAGGTTCTATGGAGTCAGCAGTAAAACAAGGCGTTAGAAAAAATCTTTTGTTAGATAATGTTTTCCTGTCATTGAGATAAGATTGATGAAATGTTATGTTTGGCCAGTGACCTCAGCTCAGACTCTCAGATGGGTGTTGAGAGAAGCCCTTGTCAAAACCGAGGGTAGTTTCTCCCACACACTTTATTTTCTCCTTCCATTCTCCCCCTTCCATTTCTCTTTCTGGTTAGACATACAGTGCAAACATATGGTAACAATCAGAAGAGACCCACCAAACACACAGGCTTAGAGTGGCACCAAGCTCTTTGAATAATCATTTAGATATGTATGTGTTTACATGTATAGGACCTGACACATAGACAAAACCGGTTTGTCATGTGGGTTTAGGCTTGCCATCGAGGTTCAGTCCTTTAGCAGCTGTCAGCACAAAAAAAAGTCTATCATGGAAATGAGATTAGGAGATTACAAGTATCCAACTGATTACAGAGCTCACAAACAATGAGGTCATGATACATTGCGAACTATTTTAAATGTAACCCTTATTTGATCTCGCCTGGGTGCTGTCATCTGAAACAGGCCTTGAAGGTTATTTGGAAGAGAGAGGGACTCACATTGGATCAATACTGAATTTATTTTTCATGATGCTAGTGTTGCTTATAGTACCCTGTGCAATGTAGCATACACCCATGAGCGCAGTGACAGCACTCAGCCTGTGTATGATGATATGATAATGACAAGTGTTGCATTCTGTTGGCGCCCACTGCACTTGGGGCTATGTGGTTTCCATTATGTCTCTATGGTTTCCATTAGCGCCAACTTCAACAGAGGATTTGGCATGGAAACTGGGTTCAACCCTGGCTAAACTCTGACACACACCTTTGAAAGTCCTCTGTTAAGGCTAGCAACTTGAGGCTTGCATGCCCAGAGACTTCTACACTATCAGGCATGAAAACATACATGCTTACATAATGGTAAACACACATCGAGCTGAGTTTCCAAAGAATCTGCATAGCATTGCACTGTAAAGACAAAGTGCACTATATTTACCTGCACACTTAATTTTGTAAAGCTTGTAATGACTAGACATGGCCTTGTTGATTCTTGACATTGATTACAGGAGATGCAATTTAACTTAATACTGTCGCCTAAAACGTCCCTGAATGGCCGTATAAAAATAAAATTTAAACTAAGTTGTATAAATTGCAACATTTTGGCAATGATTCTTGCAGTAAGTTTCATCACTGACCTAAGGATTAGAGCAGTACCAAGTGAGTGACCTCTGTTGCTGATGTTTGAGCTCTGTTTGTTCATTTTGTATTCAGTGCATCCCCAATGATATCCTGGGATGTTTCCTGACTGCATGTTTTGTGTGCATGCTCTGTAATACCCCTTTGCATTTAATGTGATTGTGTGCCACACTTTTTTTCAGTTTCTGGGTTGATGTGTATTGTTTTTCTTGTATAAAAAGTGCTCTAGTTTCTTTCTTTCTTTATTTTTATTTTTATGATGTCTATAGTTTAAGCTGTACTAAACAATCGGGTTAACCAGAGGGAGGGGATTTTGTTCATGAAGCAATTATAAATGGTTGAATTATCTATGATTTTTTTTTCTATATCCTATTTATCCATATCCATTTACCCAATGATCTCAGTGTTCAATTTAAAGCCATATTTGGCACGCTGGATAAAGGAAAACTCAGAAGAGGCTGACAGATGGAACAATATTTCCATCTTAAATACAGAGACTTAAATTAGTGGCTTATTCAGGGGGTTTAAAACAGGAGGAAAAAAGTTCTGCTTTGCTGATAAATCACCTACTCAAAACGAAAGACAGCACCACATGGGCTTCTGTGAGCGTGTGAGTGTTATCCTGTGTACATCCATTTCCATGTGTTTGAGATTCATAACCTAATGTTGAATCCACACAAACATGCAATATAAATCAGAATATTCCCTCTACCCTTGGAGAAGGGCATCTGGATACTGAGAATAGGAAAACATGACTGATGTTTCTTGTCTCTTGAAATGAGAGACATCTTCTGCCAAATGCTGCCGGCTGCCCACAGATATCTCAGCTCATCAGCTTGTAAGACCACATGGCCCATTGCTCAACTCGGGCCAACCATGCAATCACGGCTGCTCATTAGATTCTCTTAAAGGACAGAGGCGACATCTGTGAAGACCATTATGTCCTGCAACATCCACAAACTGCCATTCTCTCAATATGTCTGTCACATTACTTTGCCAAGTCCACTTCAGTTGAGCCCTGCCCGGTCCATCTGGTACAGGATAGGAGAACACTTAGTGATCTGGACTATGGTTCTCATCAAACATCAATAAATATCTCTGTTTCCTTTAAACCTGCCAAACTGAGTCAGATTTCAGTCATGCTCTATACAGTTTTAGACGTCAAGGTTAATGTGTTTGCCAGAGGTTCCTTCTTGTGTATAAGAGCATTATAATGGATTTAAAGAAACAAATCTAGTTTGATTTTAAGAACTTGAACAGTGAACAAATGTGACCACAGTGTTTTTTATTTTTTACTTTAGGAAAGAGTAACCTAATACTCATTGTGTTAAACGCAAAGCTGTCCAGTACCCAGGCACTCCAAACTAAAGTGGTTCCTTTGACTCCTGGCACATCGTGCTAAGTAGTGGATAAGGCCATTGTCATTACACAGATTGCCTTACAGGTCTCTATAGGGTAATTAGGGTGTCTGCCGAGTGTCCACACTAATCCATGTCATTGTAAGAGCTGGATTCTCCTGAGCATGTTTGGATTTCTCCTTCAAGGGTTTGGCAATAAGACATGGTGACATTTAACTTAAGAAGGGTAGCTCAACTTACCACAGTGCAAATTAAGCATATAAAGTTTCTTAAAATCTACTAGATTAGTGTGATTAAATTGCTCATCATAACCATATCATGGTTAAATACTAATATTAAGTGTTATTAGTAACAATTTCCAAACATTCTCCTATTTTATTAAACGACGTAGAACAGTGCTGCAATAGCATTAAAGGAGTAAGATAAGCTCAAACTTGCATGAATGACTAACATGAATTTTAGAGAAAATAAATCAAAAAAATATTTTCATTCACAGTGACTGAATTTAAATGATTTCTTTCACTTTGGGGACATTTGAAACATAATATTCACAGACTCTGGCCTACAGTGCAGTCAGAGGACAAACAGGGACACAGCCTCAACCCAAAAAGTGTTCCAATCTAAACTCCAGTAGTTCCTTACTGCTGTAATCAGCCCTGTGCACCATCTGACAGATCCCTCTGCTGTAATGCACCTCATGGTTTGCCAGGGGACCCGTCAAATACTCTGAGGTCCTGTTTAGAATATGTGTCAACAACAGGACTCCAAATCACTTTGAAAGTTTTTAGTTCTGTCTTTGTCGACATCCATGCAGCTCACAAAGGGGTGGTTTGGCTGAAAGGACGAGTTTTATATTGAGAACGGATGACAATCCAACCACTATGGGCTGTGTGATTATATCTTAGATTGTCTAAAGTGGTTCAGAGTTGAGTGTTTGATTGCACTTGTCGTGCAGAATTTAACCACTTTCATTACATGGGAAAAAATATTCACTTTTATGGCACAAAAGATATCATTCAGTTACTTGTTTGCTTTGAAATTACATTTCTTGACATGTATATAGCTTTTTTTTCAGTCTATATTTGAGTTAGATGTTAGAGTGCTTTGGCTTGACTAATTATCTTTGGGAGACATGCCAGTGTCTGCAGTGATTTATGTTGCCCACTCAAGATGATTTCTTCCCTCCTTCCAGGCACATTGTGGTCTGTGGTCATATTACCCTCGAAAGTGTCTCCAACTTCCTCAAAGACTTCCTACACAAGGACAGGGATGATGTCAATGTAGAAATTGTTTTTCTCCATAAGTAAGTTAATTTCTTCTTCCTCACCATGTGTAGGTTAGCAGAAGACAATGTTTGATTTCAATGCACAGTCAGTCTGTGTATATATGAGGTGCTCATACATGCTCTAACCCTTCTCTTGTCTCTGTGTGCTAGTATTTCCCCTAATCTTGAGCTGGAAGCCTTGTTCAAACGTCACTTTACCCAAGTAGAGTTCTACCAGGGATCTGTTCTCAACCCTCACGATCTCGCCAGAGTGAAGGTACAGCCTGTGACAGGGCTATTGGAGAGATGAAATCACATACAATTATACACAACAATTTTTTTTTGTAAAGTCTAGATTAAATTTGACAGATTAAGAACAAAATTCAATTTGGTAAATCAGTAATTTTTAGGCTTAACATAAAAATGAGATGAGCAGAGGAAACAGTGCAGGATGACACTATAGGGTATTATATGTCAGTTATTATTTTATTTTTTAAACAACATAGATTAACACAGAAGAGTGAAAAGAAAAAAGGCTGTGGCACACTGGTACTAACCAGAGTTGAACCCACAAATCTGTTTAATTTTATGTGAGAAAGATACAGTTTGTTAGAAGCACTCTGTATGTGTTAATACTGGCATGTACTATAATGTTAAAATATCCGTTTCTTTGGTCCTTTACACATAGATCGAGTCAGCAGATGCCTGCTTAATCCTAGCCAACAAATATTGTGCAGATCCAGATGCTGAAGATGCCTCTAACATCATGAGGTATCGTATCCTCTCTTTGAAATCAGTGGAAGCTTACTGAATAAGGTATTACGTTTTTATTGTTCAATTTGTCTGTTCATCTTCTAGGGTTATTTCGATCAAGAACTACCATCCTAAGATCAGAATAATCACACAGATGTTACAATATCACAACAAGGTAAGATGTTTTGGTGCCCTGTGATGTATAAGATTGCTTCATCTAAAATGCTCTATTTCCTCCCTCACAAGGCAGAAAGTGTATGACAGGGGTTAACCCGCAACCTTGTCTGCTTAAAAGCTGCACGTAGTGAGCTGAAAATGAAACCCTTCTATTGTTGTCCATGTTGTACAATTGTTACACTCATTATTAGTTGCACTCAGGTATCTTTTGTTTCTGTAAATTACCTTCATAGGTCTGTACATTTCTAAATGTCTGAGAGCTGGCATACTGTTAAAAACGTTGTAGTACATGCCAAATGAATAATTTATTATCAAATTATTGCCTTCCAAGCAGATTCAAAATTGCTTCGTAATAATTTAAAGGAAAAGTTCGACAATTTGTGAAATACACTATTTCACACTTACACTATTCTTTTAATCTATGAGGGATTTTATTAAGGATTATGTTGTGGTCTGTTTCTTCGCTGCGACCAGTAGCTTCCTTGGGTTTCTGCTGGTTGCTTGGCACCTGCCCAGAGTTTGTCTTGACATATGTACAAGCAAACTATACATGTCAAGACTCATTGACTAATTGTGCTAAGCTAAGCTAACTGCTGCTGCCTGTAGGACTATATTTACCATGCCGAGTGGTATCAGTCTTCTCATTTAAGACTGCCAGTGAGCGAATAAGCATATTTCCCAAAAGTATTCCTTTAAAAATATGAATCATTCGCTCCGTTTTCTGTGTCTTGTG
The DNA here is from genome assembly GCA_036024295.1 of Nannoperca obscura. Classification (NCBI taxonomy): domain Eukaryota; kingdom Metazoa; phylum Chordata; class Actinopteri; order Centrarchiformes; family Percichthyidae; genus Nannoperca; species Nannoperca obscura. Next base: position 58,080 of record JAVQJL010032530.1, on the reverse strand, counting down.
ACCTCTTCTGTGTGCCATGTGATGAAGGCCCATCTGCTGAACATTCCAAGCTGGAACTGGAAAGAGGGTGACGATGCTATCTGTTTGGCGGAGCTGAAGGCAGGCTTCATAGCCCAGAGTTGTCTGGCCCAGGGCCTGTCCACCATGCTAGCCAACCTCTTCTCCATGAGGTCCTTCATTGAGGTAACACAGAGGACAAGAATAACTTGCCTTGTCTCAGTCACTCCCTCTAAACAGACTGAAGTAATATGGATGAAAACATTCTCACAATGAATTTTTTGTAAATTAGATGATTTATACAAGGATTGAAGGTGAGGTTACCATAAGTGGTTACAGTAGGTTCTCGGGTGACAGATGGACTGCATCTATCAAACACAGTACATTTTGCGGGAAATTCTGACATCTTTGTCCAGAAAAATACTTCCATTAGAGTGTTTTCAGTCGTCCTGGCACATCATATTTTAATGTGACATTTCATATGGAATCTGTTCAGTGTTTCTGTGACTCAAAATTGAAGAGGTGCTTGTCCCTATCAAAGAACTGTTCTCATGTCATAAAGATGATGGATCAGCTTATAATGACCAGGCTGATGTTGTGCGGCAGAACATCTGCAGACCACATTGGGCTAAAAACTATTGGAAGGAAAAGGGTTGCTTTTTTTATCCTCACATGTGACATTTACGTGCTTGTTTTTTGTCAGATTGAGGAGGACACATGGCAGAAGTATTACCTAGAAGGAGTGGCTAATGAGATGTACACAGAGTATTTGTCCAGTGCCTTTGTGGGCCTCTCCTTCCCCACTGTCTGTGAGTAAGTATCACTCTTTCCCCACTCAGCAAGCCCACTAACTAGCTAACAATTCTGAAGTGAAGGAAGAAAGACAAAAATGGGACTGTGTGGATGTAATGGTGTTTGAGCACGTCAGTCTTCTGCTTACATACAGCTCTCCTCTAATCAGTGCACATGTTTTACAGGCTGTGTTACGTGAAGCTGAAGCTGCTGCTTATTGCCATCGAATACAAGTCTGAGCAAAGAGAGAGCAGGTTTGTATATTGGATCCTTCTTCTACTAACATCAGGTACAAATGTGGTAAAAGTGAACTACTGTGAGACTGGATCTTCTGATAAAATATCTTGTATTTTTTCCCAAATCCTCTTTGAACAGTTGATTATTTATATTATGTATTATATATATACATTTGATGACATTAAGTTGGTGAATTACATTTTAATGATAGCATGCCAATATACATGATCTTTTCAAGTGTATGCTTACTAGGTTGAATTTGTTTTTAAAACAGTGAATGCACACTACCCTACTTAATGCCATCAGTACACACAATGACACAACTGGAAAGCACTCGGACCATATATCTCTACCAAGACTGTACAGTCATGTGATTGATCTTTGATTTGTTTTTATAATAGAAAATATTTACAATGTTTATGCCTGATTCTAATCTGCCAACACTTTTCATTAAAGTGCTATAGCAGAAAAAAAATCACACATTTGCACCAAAAACTTCAAACCCACTCACGGCCTGACATTTCACAAAATATGATTTGATTCAAATAACATCTTCTAGAGATATCCTGCTAATACAAACAAATCAATGGGACTGAAATACTGACTGTATGTCCTTAATGGAGGTAACTACATATGTTTACCACACCTTGCAGGTATGCAGGAAGAAATGTGAAAAATCTGGCTAAAATCTAAATTTGGTTTCAGATAAGTATTAGGTAACTGCACTGGAACAACATTACATTTACAGCCATTTTTTGTCTTAGTATCAGTTCAGAGGTACTTTCACACCTAAACAACCAATTTCCTGCACATTTGAATTCCATGTCATGTGTTTCCTTAACTTGATTCTATCGTGTCTCTGTTCAGTCTGTATGATAACCACTAACTCTACATCAATGTCAGTCTTATCAACAATAACAACGTTGAAGTACAATTTTCTTAGTAATCTCAATTGCCAAATCCCACCACCCTTCCCCATTCACCTATGTCAAATGTTTTTGTGTACTGGCAAGGTTTCATGGCAAATTATCATTTTGACATTTAAAGCTAATTTAAAACCAAAATTAATAAATGTTTTGGACATGATGACATTTCTAGTTGTACACATATTTGATCCTACTGCCGAATTGATCCCACTGAGCAAATTTGTGCCTGTGGTCTTAATTCCTCCAAGCTAGTCAAGTTATTAAAAACACTTTATTACTTTTTATAATAATGATTTTGATGACGCCACACAAAGACATAATTTTCCTTGTACCTACAGATAACCACCTTTCAAAGATAACGAAATCTTTTTAGTAAACAATCATTTTTAGGTGCAACGACCTCACCATCGGACAAGCATGAAATGACTGAATTGTGTGTCTGTGCAGAGTTGCGCCACATGCTGCCATATAAGGCGTACCTACTAAATGGGCAGAGAAACATTAGTAACAATCGTATTCTCCTCTTCTTTTATGTTCATGATAACTGTTTGATTTGAGATTTTTTCTTGTTGTTTGCAGAAGCCGAAAGCGGTATGCCCTCTACCTTATCTTACTTCCAAAGTTCCACCCAATCTCCACAACTTTAAAGCTTCTGACTTTGGGAGTTTCCCCAAGGATATTTTTCCAAACTCTATCTCACAGGCCTCTTTTTCTAACTCTTTTTATGGTGTCCCTTGTGCTTAATGCACTAACTTCTTTGCAGGCAGAGAGAGGATAGATAAATTGAACATGTTTGTAGAAGTGCTGTTTCTTTGTCTTTGCTGTTGTCAGTGTACCAAGGCCAAATGCTCACCTTCTCCATATCTTCCTCTTATTTGATCTTCTTTCAGTTTTGTCCTTTACCAGTCCTTTGCTTAGTTTATTTCTCTCACTTTTCGTTCTTTTTCCAGTGTTGCTCAGTTGTTACCCTACTGTATGTGAGCTTTGCCAAGCTGATTATTCCACTCATGGTGTTTTTACATCATTGCCAGAACAGTACTTCATGGTTCTTTGACTCATCAGTCAGTGACTCAATCAGTGTGAAGTTTGTATACACATATCTTATACCTCAGATGTGGTGTCGATAAGCACTGATAATCAGTTGTTCTACATTTTGGATTTAATCTTATAAATTGACTGATTATTTGCCATTGCTGTGGGCAGTGGCTGATACAACAACATGTATTTTTCGTCATGGTTTTAATACTTTAGCAGCACCTCACCAATCATTGTTTTCTCTTCATTGTTTCACACAATAGGAAAGTCATGGGGCTGTTGAATTTGGATAGCATTATGTTTATCCAAACTGAAATGTAATAACCACAGGCTACAATGTTCACACGTGCCCCACATTTCACTTTTGCATTCCATCACCCTCTCATGTCCTCAGTGCTAAATGTTATCCATCTGTGCATGTATGTGCGTCTGCGTGCGATTACCTTGAGAGCGAGAGTTTGTGTGTGTGTATGTGTGTATGTGTGTATGTGTGTGTGTGTGTGTGTGCATTTTTGTCTGTCTCAGCCACGATGTACAGTCATGCCCGTTCGTCTCTCGAGTAGATGTTCTTAAGTGAGGTCACTTCCTGTCAGTTTGGTGTTTGAGAAACAATCCAACTGCACAGAAGTTACTGCAACCGTCTGCATCTACGTACTTGTCCCTATATCTGTACTGCAGTAGCTATGCCTTTCTGTTTGATTACTGTCCTCTTCATGCTGTTTAGTAACTGCATGCTATGACACTATCACATAAGGTGTTTGATGCTTGCTTTGTTGCTCACAATATGAGGTTTTGATGCTTTTTAAGCTTCTATTCATTAGTTTTCACCCGACCGAAGAAAAATATCTTGGACAGATACACCTGTAAAATCTCAGATTTGGGCAGCAATGTTTGTGGAACTGTCTTGATTTTATCTGTTTCTTTCATTTATTTTCACTAAAGAGCATGCCAGGTGTAATGCCTGTTTACTTCTCTTGGGGCCATTCAATCTGAGTGAATGTTAGATGCTATTTTACTTCATGCAAAGAAAAATGTGGAAAGAACAATCTGATCTGCATGACTGGTGCAATTTGATCACAGCCCGGTATGTGTATAGATTCAATTGCTCCCTTAATATTTTTGTTTATTTTCTCAAATGTCGCCTTTTTCAGAGCCCAGAGGAAAAATGTAGTAAGATAGATGTTTTGTTACATACTACTTCACTTATACAGTATACCAGGTAAAACATACTCTTTTCCGAATTAGTTTCTAAAATGTCACAATTTGGAAAATACAAAGATTTGAATCAAGTTGGTAAAAGTTATGTTGCCCCAACACAGACAGTGGTTTTGTAAGCCATATAAGTGTTAATGTCACAAATCGACAACAGTTTATATTAAAATGGAGTAAATGAGAAAAGACAAACTAAAAGTTCATCTTTCATCTGGGCTCGTATTTTAAAGGAGTGTGACCCTTAAAGGTTTGTTGGTTCAGTGTTTTGAGTTCTTAGTTCGCACTCACATCATTGATGATTGTTGCCCACAGGTAACCATTAATGACCAGGGTGTGTGTGTGTGTGTGAGTGTACAGTATGTGTGTGTGGTGTCTACTCTTTGTCTCAGTCTAATTAATGGGGAATGATACAGCCAGTCGCTTAAAGTGCTGATAGGGTATTACACTGAGTCCCACTCATGATAATGGTTTGTGTAATATATTGTGTGATATTTATTTTTAGTGCAGCTGTTGTTCTGCACGCTGTTACATTTGTATTATAATTGTGTCTTTAAAAATAGATATTGTGAAACATTTAAAGTCAATATTGATCTAGATGGACGTAGGGACATATATTTTAGGGGGCTTTGGACTCCACCAATTGTGTTTTTCCTAAAGCAATCCTATAGACTATAGTCAATCAGCTTAGTATCGACAAGAAAAAGAGCTGTTCATTCCCTTGCATCCCACTGTCAAATACTAACCGAAATAACAACACTTACTGTACATTCTCTGTACTACAGCCATGTCTCAGTGGCTATCATAACATTTGTTTTGACTAGATGACTGTATCTGAGTGCTGAGACTAAAACCACTTCATGGCCATAATTTTAATTCTTTCTGCCCCTGTCCCTTTACTCGTACCTCTCTGTCCCCCTTCTCACCCCCGGGGCAAACCAATACCATTCTGTAAAGAAAAGAATTAAAATTGAATGTGCAATCATACTGTTGTACCTCCTGTCCATCCATGTGAGTATCACATCAGCAAATTGCCCAAAATCAGAGGCGCAAGTGTGTTTATGATAACACATTAGACACAACACAACAGAGCTCTCAAAAGCAGGGATGATGTGTCGAGAAAGATGCAAAAAAACTAAAAAAGTCACACAGATAAGCGCAGTGCAGGTCCAATTAATGAATTCAACAAGTGTGTGTACCATTCCTCTTGATTAGCATGTTCTGTGCATGAGCTGAGTGTTGTCCAGAAGTTAATGAGCAAGATGTGTCTATTTTTCTGATTACCCAGCATCCTCATCAACCCGGGAAACCATGTCAAAATGCAGGAGGGAACACTGGGATTCTTTATCGCCAGTGATGCCAAAGAAGTAAAGAGGTAGTCTTTTCATCCTTAAGAACAACATGATCTCCAATTATGTAGATTCAAGGTTCAAGGTTGGAAAACGGAGCGTTTGATTATTTTAAGTGCTAAACATTTTTACTGTCACTTTTAGAGCATTTTTCTACTGCAAAGCTTGTCATGACGACATCACAGACCCTAAGCGGATCAAGAAGTGTGGCTGCAAGCGACGTGAGTAGCTGTGCCTTTACTTGACCAATCGAACCCCCTCCTTCCCTTCCTCTCACTCCAAAACCTCCCTGTGGGTCTGTCTGTCTCATTATACTTAGAATTTTACTAGTTTGTACACCAATATAATACCTCTTATTGTAGCATTGTTCTTCTATACTGTGGTACTGTGTTTTTAATGTGTAAATATATGTCACACCATTATACCCTTAGGAGAGTGTTTATTATGGGTCCCATTTGAACTTCCATAACATCCATTATGGTATGATCATCAGTCAATATCTGATTTTATTCCCCTGGTCGAAATGTAGGTGTCATCTTTGAGTGTGTTTTCTTTTTGGTTTAACCATTGAATCACTACTTTATCCATGCAAACTGAGAATGTATGGTAGTTAGTGAAATTTACAGGAGTAAAAATTTGTGAGAAAGGAACAGTAGATACACGTGAAATTGTATTAGCTGAAAGCTGTACAGACAAAAAAAGAAAACATCTACAGTAAGATGAGTTATGATGATGGTCAGAAGACATTTACAATATTGTAATATATATTCACTAACTCCTTGTCCGACTCCTGCATGAAAAACTTAAATCATACATATGCAGTATAAGCAAGAATACTGAGGTTTGTACCTATTATAGGTTTTCTGCATGAGGCAATTAGCTTTTATCTGTAATATTTAAATATTTGTAGATATGGCCAGCTGTATTATATTATTTTTATATTTAAATTCTCTGATGAGTCACACCTCTGAGGGTTTTTAAGGTCACACATGTGATGAATAGTTTTAGACATAACGTGTTAATTGTTAAACCTTTCACAATACACAAATGCCTCAGTCAAATTGATTTTTTTTGCCCTTTTTATACAGACATAACATTACCATTAAGGCAGGAACACCACATGAATATAACCTGACCTATGTATAGTACTCACTTGTCAGGACATGTTAGCCGCTGGATAAATAATTCAGGTGAATATCCCATATTCCCACAAAAGGCCACAGCCAATTACAGTAAGCAGACAGAGCCTGGTTTTAAAATAGATGCCCACCGTTTACTTCTTTTGTCTATGTCGTTTCAATGATTCAGACATTGTTTTGCTCTCCCAGTTCACACTCTAGTTTCATTTAGATAAACAGTTTATTTCTGTTTGCTTTCTTAATATTTTCATGTCTCAGACTCCAGTGATGGACATGGCATTATGTTTTATCTTATTACAGTTGTTGCCAACAAGAGAGTTGCATTTAGAAAGATGACAGTTCCATTACTGCAATGGAAGTCTGTCCTACAGTATGTCCTGTTCTATCATGTTTTGTTCTCTTCTGTTGTTTTTCCCATGTTTCTTTATGACCAGTGACACACTTTTCATGTATTTCCTTCCCTGCTGCCATTGGAAAACACCACTTAATTTTAACTACTCACTGGTAGTGATTTATTGTGAGTAAAAGGAAAATGGGTGTACTATTACCCAGAGTGCAGTGCAAGTGTTTTTTTCCTTCTCAGCAAATAGTATACTGTATCTATGTTGCATGTACCAGTGTAGCTTCTGCATCCCTCTCCTCGCCTCTCATTTTTACACTGTGCTCAGACCAAAACCAAAACAGCAGAAGTCAAACTCACACCAGCATCAGGCCTCCTCATCGTCAGCTCAGTCAGCTGATTCTTTTACTAGTTGGAAATGACAGTTTAACAGAGTGTGGCTTAATCGGATGTGGCCGATGAACTCTGCAGTTTTTCCTCACTATTTGATCATCAAACCAGCCTTATATTTGGCATTTGGAAGCCCAATCTGCCACAAGTCTTATGTCATTACCCATGATTAACCTCCTTATAGTGTCATGCTCCAAGAGAGTACAGAAGGAACGTAATAAAAATCTGAGATGTGATACAGTAATCATAGATTTAGAAGAGTTAACCCAAGGAGAAGAAAATTAACAAGAACTGCTGGGATTTAAATTGATATGCTTTCTGTCAAAGGACGTTTTGTGTGTGGCTGTACTTTCAGAGAGCAGGAAATGTCCTTGTGGGAAGTTCTTCAAGTCCTAACGAGCTAGGTTGCCAAAACACAATCAAAACAATCTGTTCTCCCCTCTGCTCCACTTCTCTGTGATCTCAGCCCCTTTTTATTGAAACTCTGGGTCCTCGCCCTGTTCAGGCTGAGGTTTCAGAGACCATCAGTTACAGATATTTCAAATCTGGTCAGTCGTTGGGCCCTTTTAAAATATTTATTTTACTTTCTGCACTGGATGGAACAGTCCACTATTAATACACAGTGTCGTAGCATTAAATTGCCACTAGATGGCGGTGCCATGCCAGAGCCAATAATGCATTATTCAAATGGTGATGTCTGAGGAAACTCAAATCCCCTGAAACCTGTTCAGCAAAAATGCAAGGATCAAATCTGTGTACTTCTGTGTGTTGGGATGATACATTTGATCAAAAACTGAATCCTACAGTTTGACAAAGTCATCCTCCTAAGATTGTTTCATCATTTTGTAGCCCTTAGTGTTTCCTGTTTACATGATATGGTGTAGCTGGAGCTGTGTGCACAAAGTCTAAACCACTGTGCACTTTGTTAATTTTTCTTCAAAAGTTCAACTCTCTAGCTACTGTAACAGTATCAGTAAGTTCCATGCACTCTTGCTGAATAAGGAAACTTTAGGGGGATATATCAGAATGGTGCTTTTTTGGGACATCCTTCGTATTCAACATAGTGCCCTAATAGCTTCTGTTTGAGTAGTAAAGCCTTGTTGGATTACAAGATATGGTGATGATCAAACCCATGCAGACAGTTTATCAGGGCAGCCATCATGTTGAATCTTCAACCAGGAATGCCCTGAAATGGACACCTTATAATTGTAGGCCGGAATTTGTGAAGTCAGAAGTCAGAGACATTGTCAGTGTGTATGTGTGTGTGTGTGTGTGTGTGTGCAAGTGTGTCTGTGTGTCTGTGTGTGTGTGTGTGTGTGTGTGTCTTGTGTTTTCCATTACTCCCCTTCCATGTGTCAATAATCTACATACATATACTGTGGTCCCCATGCTCAGGCGAAAACTCTGAAGTAAAGAAATGTCAGCATGAAGTGATAGCCTCGCTGCACTTGTCTGCCATGCCCACCAAACTGTTCAATGCTGTGAACAGTTATCTCTGTACCTCCCCTTATTTCTGCGACCCTAAACTACATTTTCTGCATGCTTATAAGGCACATGTGCATGTCGCAGGATACAACAGTCCCTGATGCCTTCATCCCCAGGGGATGATCTGCATTTCCCTTTCTTTCTTTGGCCAGAAGCAGAAACTTATTACTTCATTCAAGATCTTATTTTCCGATGTGACTCAAGAGTCAAAGTTGCTGAAAGTGTCTGTGTAAGGGTGCCAGACGGTATTAGTTTGCTGTCTGTTTGCACCTTGGCAATGAGGGAATGGGGACCAGGGACTGTTTCTGCCCAGAGTCACAGCAATCTCGATGTGCTACTCTGGGGACTTTCACTCCCGCTTCCCTTGGGGTTCAGAGCTTCTCACACAAAACCACAATGCGCACACTGCATAGGCTGAAACTGCCTGCTTACAGTAATTTGGCTACAGGCAGACTACAATTTAAGGGGTTCATTGTTGTGTAATACTACTTTCACATCGAGTGTCAGTTGAACTAGAGCACCTAGTCTCCAAATTGCCAAATCTTTAAAAGTTTGATAATTGAAAAGAAACATCAATACTTTAGGGTTAGATTGGTGTTGATCTGTGTAAATGTACAATAACGACTGTCATAGTGACCTGCAATTCTTGTGTTCCTAGTAATGTAGACTTTACATGTGAGATTTGATAAACAAACTAAAAATATAGCATTTATCTATTTTGAATCTAAGGCTGATATGTTATGGTGAAATGCATTTCCCTTTAATTTTGTCCAATGAGAGTGAATTTGGAAACGCCACAAGAGAGCCTCTCAATTACCCTACTTATTATTATGTTGTATCCCCTGATTTTCTTGTATGGAGACAATTGAAAAAGATATAAGTATATGTAATGGTTCTGTCAGTATTTTCACCTCATACATTTGAGGCATATGAGCATAGGTCAACATAGTTTCTGCTTCTTAAGCAATCAAAATTAAAACTGTTCCTGATACAAACAAACATTAAACACCATAAACATCTTATATTTAGACAACTGACAACTACAGAATGATGGAAACAGTAGCACAAGTAGAGAAAAGTATTATTAAGTTAGCGTAATGTCCAATACACAGCATAGCAGAGCACATTTTATTACTTATACATTCAAATTTTCATCTGTAAGAGGAAGAATGTAATTTCCTCTTTTAGAAGTTACATAGTCTCACAGAATTTCAAACATGTACATCCTAAGACACACCATTTATGCACACATGCACATTATAGTGAAGCTTCCCTTGGGGAGTGGAGCAGTGAAACTGCAGGTCTCAATATACAGTAGCATGAATTGGCCAGTCTAGCCAGTAGAATAGTGTGATGCCTTGGACAGAGCCGCTACAGCTGCATGATGGGATACAGGTACGTGATCCACTCCTTTAGCCAAATGGATAGAGGATGTACTGATGTATGAAACATTGTATGAGGTTTGCTGCTGAAGACATTGCTCATGCCTCTTCCCTGAATGCCTCCCTCCCTCTCCCCTTTCTCCTCACCCTTTTTCCCACTGTTATAGTTTTTGCCTTTTGACCTGTTACAGCCTTAGCACACAGCTTGACCTCTTGAGACGAGAAATAATGTGCTATATTATTAATGGCTATTATTCATATTCTTAAGTAATTATTTTGCGACTTGCTAAGGTAAAACTAGTTGGATTTTTTTATAAATCTTTGCGCTGCGAGTGTGTTTGTTTAATCTGGGGCTCAAGTCTGTGGGAGCAGGTGGCTAAGGCTTGCACTTTCTGATGAAGTTACCTTCCAACTTCCCCTGGATGAATATTTCTCCTTTTGCCATTAACCTGCTGCTTTTCCTCTCCTCTCATCCCAAAACATGACTGTAGCCAAGATGTCCGTCTACAAAAGAATGAAACTGGCATGTTGTTTTGATTGCGGCCGTTCAGAGCAAGACTGCTCTTGCATGTCAGGCAGTGTACATAGTAACATGGACACCCTTCAGAGGGCCTACCCACTTTCCTCTGTCTCTGTTCATGATTGCGCAACCACTTTACGTGCCTGTAAGTTACACCGCCCAACACATGCTGTTACATGTCTGTGGTGTGTGCTCCGTGTATGGTACCATGCAGGTACCATACGTACAAGTGTCTGTAATGTCGTCTAAGTGGTGTGATCTGTTTACAGTGACTCCATAGTTTGTGTAGCTGTGGTTAACGTGAATTTATTTTTGTTTTTGAAAAATTTTTACTCAGCCATGTATTGATTTTGTTTCTTTGTTTCTTCATCTATCTCTTTCTCTCTATCTCTATATTGATCTTTCTATTTAATCTCCTCCTTTTCTTTTCTTTATACTTTAATCTGTATTCTTTTATCTGTATGACTGTATCAGTCATTTATTGTTTTCATTTGTCATTATTTGTTTTATTTCATGGGTGTTATATGTGTGGTGGGTAAGTGGTGGTGTGACTCTGTGGTGCTGCTGTACTGTACAGTACTGTAGGTGTTAGACATGTGGCTACCGCATGCTGCATCAGTCATGCAGTTGTATAATAATATCACTATTGGATTTGATGTGTTTTGAACTGTACAAGGTAAGATGTCTGTATACACAAAAATGAAACTTATTATTTTATTCTCATGGTTTTATGCTGCAATTTAATGATAATGTTTGTTAGATTATGTCTTACATCTTTATTTTAGTTTGTACGTTTTTCAGTTAAAGCAGGTTTGCCTATCTGTATCACTTTTCTTTTCTTTTCTTTTCTTTTTTTTACCCTTGACTTAACTTTACTCAGCAACTGTGTGAAGTTTTTAGTTTCACTTTAATGCCGAAGATAAGAGAAAATCACATTTGAAATGTAATTTTGACATTTTCTTCAGAATATTAGAATATTAGGCTAAAACATGCTTTTATTGATGACACTAGTTCAGGATCATAATAACTATTAATATCTCCAGCAACTGAAATGCATTCACTCTTTTAGGCAATTATTAAAGAACACATACAATTTTGGCCACAATTAACACTTTTATGGGGCGACAGAAAGTCTCAAATTGTAGGCTACATGTTATTTCTAATCTCTACTGCAGTCTTTAACAATCTACAACACATACGCTGGGAGAAGGGAGGAAAACTGGGAGGAAGGAGAACAAGAATAAAATGGAGGAAAGAGAGGTTTTGTATGGCAAGAGAGAGTCAATAGATAGATAGAAAAAGAAAGGAAGAGGAGAACAGAAAATATGATGTTGGCTTGATAAAGAAAAGGTAGGAGGACGAAAGCTCCTGGAAGATCCTGCTCCTTTCAATTTTCCTTTTAAGTGGATAGGAAATACTAAATTGTCTGTCAATTAGACATGGCAGCAGTAGGACTAGCTATCAAAGCCTTGGGTTCAGACATACAGATCTGATTTCCTTCTCAACATTCTCCCACCGTCTGCCGACTCAGCCTAGATTAGTGTCAAACATGCCATGATGAGTTTGGCTTGGCCTCTTGTAGTTTGGCCTGCGCTGATATCCCTCGGTACCAATTACTGGCCATTACATGGTTACTGATCTCACTTCTCCCTCAACCCCCTGTAGGATTTCAGGAAAACCTCCTCTGTCTTAGATTTCTTTCCTTTTTTAACTCTGACTTTGTCTGAACAAAGTGAGTTTAGTGAAAGAGTGCATTGGGCTTTGTCAGTCAGGGATTGTTGGATTTCCTCTCCCCATTTCGCCTCTTTTTTCCCCCACCAGACTGAGAGGTTAAGACATCTTTATCCGTGATGACTTCATGCACTTTTTCAAGGCCAAGTACTTGGATAATTGATTCCTTGGATAGCACTCTTTATTTTAATGCACTCTGTATTCTGATGCAAGTCACATTCAGACCCCACAAATACACAGAGTGACATGGACACCTCGTTAATGGATATGTAAACATAAACCTCTGTGATGCTTTATGAACTTTAATGATACAACATTTAATTAATAGCAGTTTTTAATATGCACTCATTTAAGGGGTTTAGTGAGTAATGTGGCACACAGAGCAGTCTCTGAGCAAATTAGCTTTGATTGTCTAGTCTTCTGCTACTAGGGATCATATGTATAGAAACTCGGCAGTTTGGTAAGGCAATGGCTTACTGGGGATAAAATAAAATGAGAGACTTAAGCTTGAATTAGTGAGGAATCCTTTGCAGATAAAGAGGTGGAAAAACTTGACAAAATAGAGCAAAGGCTAGCAGTTTCTACTGGTTGAAAATACATTTTATATGTAGATAGAGTACGAGTTTGAAACATGGCGTGTTTGGTTGTGTATAAGGATTCTTGTCTTCAGCAATTGACGTTTTAAAATATGACCTCAGGAGTAATTCTGAATAGTTCAGCTGATTCAGAGTTTTATTTTTGGTCTGTATATTAGTTACATATGGTCTTTCTTTGTGGCCTGACCACCGTCACAGTCAGCCAGCTTCCTTCAGTGAGAAAAGCTACAGACGTGACAGCTTTTATATAATGGAGGGGCTGAAGCTTCTCTAAAGCTGGGCTATGGACAAGGGTTGGGGACCCGGGGCTCGGGAGATGCTTTCGGCTTGTCCGTGGCCTTCTGGGCTGTGTGTGTGTGTGTGTGTGTGTGTGTGTGTGTGTGTGTGTGTGTGTGTGACAACATGCACTTGTATATCTGTGTCTGTGCATGTGTGTGCATCTGCATCTCATTGCTGGGGACCTTATCTATCCTGACACGTAAATTATGTTTGCATTTTCATTTTCCCAGCCCTGCTGGTCCGTCACCAAACTTGGCCTGACAGCTCCTGTCCACCAGGCAGGCTTGCCCCCAACCCCCCCACCCCCACCCTCTGTCCTATGCCGCCTCGCTACGCCCCAGATGCTAGCCAGTTAGTCTGCTGCCTCTGTGGTGCGGGCAGATTGCTAGAGACAGATGCCAGGGCCACTGTGGGTCCCTGTTTGAGGATCCGTGTCATAGGCCAGCCCTGGGCTCTCACTGTGACCTTTACTGCTAGAAGAGACTCTGGGAAAGAGTGGGGAGTGTCAGCAGCTCAGAGCTCAGTTCAAGTGCCCACTGTACCAGTACTTCTATCGGTACCAGTCTTCAATAGTTCCTTAGTCAAGGTCATATATTGTAAGCCTCAGATAATTAATATTACTAGCATAGGTGGAGATCTTGATCGATCCTTTATTAAAGAACAACCCAAGAAGTTTAAAAGTGCAGCATTGAAACCATGTTTCAAAAATTCCCATTTTTAAAATTTCCATTTGTGCAAGAGATCAGGACTGCATGTAAAGATCAAGTCTGTTTACATTTGTTAGCGCGGCTGTGTTGAGTAGTGAGTGTCTGCTGTCTGTTTTGGACACCTACATGCACTCAAGTACATGTAGTTGTTGTCTTTGTTTCCCATGGTGGCTTTATTTGTTCTTTCTACAGACATCACAATGTTCATCACATTTAAATCTAGATGTAAACATGTTTAACTGTATGAGAAACATTGCGTTGTATAATCTACCACTGAAACTGTGTAACCTCAAGTTTAGCTTTTTTAGCCATTAGACTGTCATTACATCTCATTACAGGTTTAGTACACTTTCCTGAAAGCATGACTCAATCTGAGAATGGACAGTTCATTCCATTCACCTGTTTGTCCTTTTTTTTGTGCCATCATGCCATACTTCAATCACTGTTAGGTTATTTCCAGTATTTTAATAATTTATACCTTTTTTATTTTACCCTCATGCCTTTCACTGATATTACTTCATCATAGATACATTTGATCTCATTTCCATCCACCGCTCTTATGTTGTTGTCTCTATTTCCTAATGTGCCTGTTTCATTACATCATTTCTCCCTCTGTGTGACCTGCCACTTGTCTTTGCATTCTCCTCAGCCAAATATAAGTATAATGGATATGTCAGATCACGTAAGTGTGTTTCTCTGTCCTTCTCCATTCTGCTCCAGCTATGTGTTTAGACTGTAGACCCCTCACTGTGTCATGTAACATAATTAGTACTGATGCTTTGCTTTAGTATTTGACTCCTTGTCCCTTATTCCTTTAGAATATACTGATGTTGTCTTGTGTCTTATACAGAGACAAAGTAAACGTACTTTTAACCAGTGTTAAAGGCAATGTTCAACTCAGCTAACTTCACTATCATTTAATAATTTTAACATATGTTGACGGGAAATTCAAGTAATGAGTTCCTGGAATTAATAGCAATTGCACATTTATTATTTTGTGTTTGATAATATCATGTAGTTCCATGAACTATTCTTTTTGTATTGTGCTGCCTGTAGCAGCAGATGGCGCTACAACACCAGGGAACAGTGGAAGTCAAAAAGAGGCTGGCGTTCGATTCAAAGCTGATTGCAATTTAGGTAAATCTTTGGTAAATAATTGTTAAATGCATTACTTGTTACTCTACTGGTTAAGAATTAAATTTTAGTTTTGAAATGCTCCTTGTCCCCTCTAACATTTTATATGTATATTTGTATTTATTGTATTTGTTCTTATTAAGCATATGGATAAGACATTGTTTTGTTTGCTCTTTGAATTAGTGGCTGCCTTTTAGCAGAACGAAACTGAACAGCAGTCATAATATCATTTTTTCCCCTATATTTAGCAATAGCAAAACAACAATGCATGGCATAAAAAAAGCTTTTTTCATGCAGTTGCAATGCAGATGAAGAACAAGGCTTGCTCATGCAGAAAACCCTGTACAGGCAAAGCCAGCTTAGCTCACATACAAAAGTAAACATTTTTAGTTGTTCCTCTGCCTCATCATCCAGTTTACATTGGGTCATGGCGATCTGATAAGGCTTGCATGCAGGACAGTACCGTCATGTGATTAGCATTTCAGGAAGGGACAGTTGCCGTCTGGGTTGTTCAGGATGCACAGTGGACCTGCCAGGGCGGGTGAACGCTCTCTAACGCTGCACGTGTTTGACAAGGGCCAGATGAATCCAGGAGCTATCGGTGGCGCCCCGTAAATCAAGGAGGCAGCTGACGGCCGGGATAAACGTCTGTTTATCGCCTGGGGCCACCCAAGCATGCTCTCTCCTCCAAACAACCAACCAACCACCCTTCTACCAAAGACAGGAAAAGGACTCCGCGTCTCTCATTCAACTTTACAACCCCTTCAATACATACAAAAATCCGGGTTGACTCTGCAGCCTCAGTCCTATAGTGTGTGTGTGTGTGTGTGGGACGGCTGGGTGAACATCAGGTGTACATGCGTTTCCACATGCACAGAGTATTTATTCTCATATAACACACAGCAGGTTCATACTGTGATTACTGTCAAAGTTACAGAGAGTAAAAACCAGCATGTAAATGTTCTGTTTGAGAACAGAATAACTGCAAACCACATTTATATACATAATCCAAAATGAACCCTTTCAATGTTAAATGATAAAGGTTCTTGAATTAGTAATATTATAAATTATTAGTGATTGTTTTATATGTTTTGAAATGAACGCACCGTGCTGCACATTATGCTTGATTTGACACAGTATCTGATTGGATTTGACTGGCTTTAGCCAAGCCGTGTCTCTGCTTTGTTCTACCAGAAAGTGTAGCTCAACAGAGACTTCTTAATAATTCATGTTTGTCACAAATGCAAAGTAAATGTCGCTGTGAACGTTTCAGTTGGAGTGTGTGCCAAATAAGAGATGTTGAATAAAATTAAGTTTCAACACCAGTTTTAGAAACATGAGAAATGATTCCTGCTTTTATGGCATGGCTTTTTTGGCTTTCCGAAATTACTTAATCAAAACTTAAATAAAAAAATGTTCAATCTTTTTCACAAACAAAAGTGTTTGATCCTTATATCACATTTATATCAGGTTAGTGAATATATTTCTTATTTACCTTTTGGCTTTTAACATCCTACAGTAAAATGATGAATTTAGTTTTATAACATATATCTCTAATAAAACAATTATATAATTTAAATATGGACAAAAATACCACTAGTTAATTTTCTACAGTTTAAGACTATAGTAAAGTCACTAACTTATTTATGAGCATTAATACAGGCTTTCTCACACTTTTTATTCTCCATTGTTTGACAGTAATGGATGAAGGTAGACCTTCTTTTCAAAACCGATCGGTTAAAACCACCGGCTGCACCTCCACCTCCATCACCTCAAATGCGTTCCATCCCAACACCCTGCACCCCAACCAGGACCCCCTGGTCAACCCGGGCACAATCAACATCCCCCTCGTTAATAACCGTAAAGGAAGTCTGCTCCCCATGGGGCTGATGGGGCCCGGGCCTGACCCCTCGAAACTGCGCCTCAGTATCTCAGGTCCAGGAGACGTGATGGGCAGATCCCTGGCTGAGAGTCGGCTGAACCGGGCCCGCAGTCTGCCGGTGAAATACCGCTACCACCCCAGTAATGCCATGCTGCTCAGTCACAGTAGGCACTGTAGGTTGCCCCCTTAGCGGGATGCATCAGCCAGTAACCCCGCCTGTCCCGTCCCTTCATTTTGTCTTGTTTGCTGCATGAAGGTTCACTCTGCTGGAGCTGCTGCTGTTGTTGCTCCTGCTGCTTTGCACAGGTTTGCTTGCTACTGCAGTGGCTGCTACTGTCTGCATTGGGGGTTACTTCCAAACTGAGGTGCTAAAATGTGAATTTAGAGTTGACACAAAATAGTTGCCTAACTGTATTTATTTTCAAAAATGTTGCAGGAGTTGTAAGCTCTGAGGATACTGACCTTTGGGAGCTGGAATAGAAATCTGGAAAGCATTTAATTTTACTGTTGTGGTTGTAAAGTGTGAAGTGTTATGTTTTTATTGATGACAAATTATGTTTAAACCAGGAGGAGTCTGTCAAACAGTATGGCAAGGAATGCATATTTTCTGATGTGGTATTTTC
Organism: Nannoperca obscura; assembly: GCA_036024295.1. Taxonomy (NCBI): domain Eukaryota; kingdom Metazoa; phylum Chordata; class Actinopteri; order Centrarchiformes; family Percichthyidae; genus Nannoperca; species Nannoperca obscura. Next base: position 40,327 of record JAVQJL010032530.1, on the reverse strand, counting down.
AAAAGTACATTAGAGAGAAAATTGTTTGTAAAGTGGAAAGTGCTTGTGATATTAGCTATTCCGAATGCCCAGTTGCATGAAGGAAATGTCAGAGAATGACATTTTATTAGAAGGCAAAGTCATATTTCTTATCTTTTATTAGCAGAATTAGGTGACAACCTAAGATGGGTGCTCAGACAATAATGAATTTCCACATGCTTGGAATAGTCACAGCTTGATGTGTTCACATTGATTTGAACTAATATCATGCTGTGTTATTGATTTCTAACCAAAGGACTAATACGGGTTTGAAGTGACGGTGCACTTGGCATTTAGCGCTGGGAGAGTGCAGAGTGGATAAGAGTATCTGGGTGCCTGTCTGAAAGCTCTTGAAACTCACAGACAGTAGTGAAGATCAGACTACTGTTAGCTTGACTGAAATCTTCAGACGACTGGGCCTGGCCTCACTCTGGCTGCTCTTTCTCGTCCTCTCTGTCTGACTGGGACTCAAAGTTTGAAAAATAGTCTTATTTTTCCAATTTCTCAACACAGAAAAGCGTAGTTTACAAGAAGCTGAACTTTAATCAGATCAAAATAATCTTAAAAAAAGTCAAAATTGACTTTATATAAATAACAAATGTTTCATTTAAACTTTTAAGACTAGGCCTGACCTTCTTCCACTGGAGGATGACATGTATTTCCTAGCTGCTTTCGCCCCGTCCGTCCTTCATTATGTGTGTTGAGTAGTGCCCTCTTGGCATGGAGGTAGACCTGTAGAAGAGCCCCTGTGCGCTTGACATAGAACTGCAATGATGGGGTGGGGTTCAGATAGTTATAAAAATATAAAATCCATCTCCGTAACCTATATTTATCTCATTGTCATTGCTTTTGCCCGTGCCCCACTGACAATGACAGTCTGTACCATCACATGGCAATTAATGGTGTAGGTAAGCATGGTCACTGCAGACTGCTTGAGGTCCAACCACCTGCACAATTTAGCAGGTGTACCGAACAGATGCAGTATTGAATTACTGAAGGCACCGTAAAAGTGGACCTTTAGAAGAGCCAAAATATGGGGGTTTTGGGATGTGAGCCTTGCGTAACATTTTCAGGTCGTAAATTGTTTTTCTCCTGCCTTTCTCAGATTTACCATTGTCCGTTACTAATGCTTTCCGTATATTTTCTCAATTTGACACTGAAATATTAATTTTCCTTTTTCTTATGTTCAGTTTTTTTTGTTTGCAATGATTGATTGATTGTTTTTTTTATGTCAGGTCCAGCACACATTCCCAACCATCTGTCTCTATTCTGACATTCTGTGCATGTGTTTGCAGTCGAAGACGAGCATCCATCAACCCTCTCGCCCAAAAAAAAGCAGCGCAATGGAGGGATGCGAAACTCACCCAACTGCTCGCCCAAAATGATGAGGTAAGAGACGTTGATTTCGTTTTCCTTCCAGCCTTCAAACGAGGAGTGAGAGGAAGTCAGATACAGGGAAGAAGGGAGGGAGGAAGGGATAGAGGGATGTGTGTGAGAGATACTTCAGAGGAGGATGCTGCTGATGGTGAGATGGTGGGAGTTAGGATGGATGGGAGGGGGCAAATTAGGGGTGGCAGAAGAAACTCTGTGAGAGAGCGAGAGAGGAGAAATGCCCTGTTAGGCTCTGGCTGTTTAGGATGGCATGCTGTCAGCTGTTAATGACAGAGCTGAAATAATATTTCTGTCATGAAAAGCGTCTGCAAGGAGCCGTTTGAAAAACTCCTCTGGCTTTAAAGTCCCAGCTGTCACCTCCTCCGGTCTGGTCCACATGTGCTCCTTAAACAATGCTGGCACTAATGACACCGGCAACCAATCAGGGGGACCTGCATGGTTACTTTGCCCTCAGGCTACTCCTCTATTGTGGGAACCCCTATGAGTACTGTTTCTGGTACTTAAGGCCATATGTGAGATGTATCATCACAATCAAATATGAATTCAAATATTACCTTCCTTTTATCCTGTCCTGTGGAATTAAATTGCTGTTAATTGATTTTGAAAGATAAAAGGGGTAGGTTTTTGTGCTCTTCTGGCTGCGAGGCAAGGTCAGCAACACGACAGCGGGGAAAATGCAGGGAGGCCGAGCTGTGCGCATTGGGACGTCAGGATAAAGGCATGGTGGGGAAGATCTAACGGGACAGGAACACTCATAGTTACGCTGCCCCCACTCTTAATGAGAGGACGTGTTATGGCCGTCATCTTTATGTCTTTACAATAGGAAAATCTAAAGAGAGAGCTGTGCAGTTTTTGTCGCACACATCTGTCACTGTTAGTATTTACGCATGGAAGCTACACTGCGGAAGAAACTCCTGTATTGGAATTGTGTGGGAAAATATATCAAAATCTCAATATACTCAAAATCATATTTCCTTAATGGAATTCAAATCCTTAAACTAAAATTCTATTATATGTACAGAATGTTTAATATCTGCAATAATAAAAAAATATATTATACAAATACTAATTAATATTATTTCACTTTTTGATCACTGTTTTCATTTGATGTACAGTGTTTGTGGTTATTATTGCACTGTAGTGTATCTTACATTGTAGTCAAGTTCTTTGTAAGATGGTCCTTCTAGCTTCCCTTAGGCACGGTTCCTCCTACTGCACTGGCATGCCTATGTGATTTTGTCCAGCATACTTGTCGGCCTCCCCCTCAGTTCTCCACAAAACAAGCACTTAATAAGCCTTCACACTTGCCGAACCATTAGCCCAACACAGAGTCATACCCTTCAGTCTAGTTTGCAACAGAGCATCATTTTAGATGCCCTCGCTCAGAGGGAGAAAACTACTAAAAAACAACTAGACATTGGCACATTTCCAGCTAACTGCTTGTTTAAAAGGCTGTTAAGTTTGCCTAACTTAAAGCACAAAACCTTTTATTCTCTTCCTTTTTTGCTTAGGAGATGGTCCCTGTTTGCCATGTAATATATGCATCTTTGCTTTGATCTTGCAGAGATAATAATTCTTGCGAGTTATTTACTCAGTTTTGAAAACGCTTCAAAGCAGTGTCAAAGTTTTCTCTGCTTTAGGGGTTCTTCTGTATTCTGCTGGCTCTTGGGTACTGGGATGACAGGTCCTCTGTTATAGGTGTAGATTTTTTTCCAAGTCTTAGCCCTCAGCAAAACATAAAATTATCCCCCCCCCACCAACTCACACACACACACACAAACACACACACACAGCTGCCCTCGTCAACATATAATACCATATATATTAAACAGTTGTGCTTTACAAGGTGGATTTTATGCACAATGAAAAGTGATTGTTTGAGGTAGCCTTAGGGATACTTTATTCTACAAGCAAGGAGGGGGAAAACGCAGTAGAGAGCTAGCAAGAGAGCGAGCATACGTATCAAGTATGGTTTTTACAGGACTTGCAGCCTGAAGGCCTTTGTAAATAAATAATGATCAACAGATTGGCTGTGGGCTTTTGAAAAGCATGCCTTTGTCAGTTTGCATGATGGGGAAAATTTTCAAAGCAAGAGTCTGCCTTCGTAGTCTGACAGAGAGGGATTGGGGGAGCACGCCCATCCCCAGCTTGTGACTGCAGAGTGATACACTGGAATAACTCAACTCTGTTTGAAATATATACTGAGGGAGGGTGGGAGGAAGAAAGAGATGGGGTGAGACACTGGAGTGAGACATGCTGTAAGGGAAATATTTGTCCTATATAAAAGTGCATCTGATAAAATATTGTATCTCGCCCAGGGAAAATATTTGCTTTGCAGTCCGATGCACTGCAAATGTGTTCAACTTAGTGAATTTATTTTTGGTGGGCAATTTTCTAATAAAGGATATACTTGTACTACTTGTAGAGACATTCATATTTCAGGAATTAATTTAGAAATTAAAATCTGTGTGTTTTTGCGAACACTATGGGTGACATTCAGTTGAGTAATGTCACCCAATTTGCATCCTAGCTGACCTATCCTTAGCATTGCTGTGTTGGCATTAACACCGTGGCATTAACACCGTTCCCACAAACATTTTTGATGGGTCATGACTGACGACACACATCCAGTCGCAGAAGATGTCACAGTATCATCTGCAGCTGATATCCCTTGGGCATGGCACCGTGGCTCAGACGTCATGTCTGCTCACACCGAGTCTTGTGGTAGGTTCAACCCGAGGCAGAGAGAAGGCAGAGGGAGAAGGAGGTGTGTGCAGCCTGTGACAGGCTGCCAGTCACACTGCTGACAGCTCTGTGAAAGATAGCTGTCTTGGCAGAGAGAGCTGGAGCGGCAGCCCGCCTGCATGCGCCAGTCAGCCCCTGTGTGGAGGCGAGCAGAGCTGAGCAGATTGAAGTGACGGGGGCTCTGTGGAGTTGATTGGCGCAACACGCGCCTCTGGATGAAAGATTCAGGCTGAGTGTAAAAACACTAAATGCTGTCAGTGTTATTATCACCTGCACTAACTGATAGAGGGAAGAGGGGGAAGAGAGGTGGAGAGAGAGGGTGGCTAATTGACAGCTTTTTATTTTTACTTTAACTTTTTCTGCGATGGTATGCAACCCAAATGCAGGCTGGAGGAAGAGGCAACATCAAAGCCTTGTCAGTGAAAGACAGTGTTGATAGAGGGTAGAGAGAGTGATACTGAGAAAGATGTATGTCAAATTCTTGAGATGTTTTCTCCCATATAACTCAAATGTCTGTCTCTCTGCAGTTCCCTGTTTTAGAGTATGTATAGTGCTGTTTTCAACAGAGGATTTCATTGTTTGGGTTGAATTGTAAATAAATTACATTTGCATTGCTGTTAAACAAGCAATATTTATTGAGGAACGGCACAAAATGTTAGCATTTTGTCCTGACTCAGTGTTTTGGATGAAATGTTCTGCTGTGAGAGCACGTCTTGTAGGATAAGTGCAAGAACAAGAGAGGCGGTATAACAGGACTGACAGGAGTCCTTTCATGGTCAGTGTTACACCGGATAAAACTCAGCAGCCCACTGCTGTGGATTAGCCTGTTTGGTTGTGACATGCTGTTGAAACATTAATGGCCATCAGTACGGAAAGCAAAATGTGATTGGGCAAATTCCTGAAATATTTAACGTGTGAGCCTGTTGGAGCTTTTACTATTTGCGCCGCATGGCGTCAGGAACTGGAAGAGAGGGTAAAAGCTGGTAATTGGCCTTGTGTTGTCATGCCATTTAGTCAGTAGCACTCAAGTCTTGCTGTTCTCTGCACCACTGCGAGCACCAGAGTCTTTGAGTTTTCTGATGACTTTACATCAAGGACAAGGAGGAATGAGAGAATGATATGGTAGTTATGGAACCTACAGTAGTTAGTGCAATAGAAACTTGAACACTCAGAGAATGGGAAGGACTTTTAATGTGTTGTCTGAATACACACTGTAGATCTCAAAAACCCCAGGTGGCCTTTCACCTCTTTCATGTGACCACTTTATCCACAAGGCTGCAATCATTTCACAAAATGGTCTAACATAAATATATTGTTCTGTTTTCTCAGTCGACACGACCCCCTTCTAATTCCTGGGAATGAGCAAATCGAGAACATGGACATGAACGTGAAGAGGTATGACTCGACAGGGATGTTTCACTGGTGCCCATCAAAGGACATCGAAAAGGTCATCCTGGTGAGTGGGGCACGAACTGTGTAACAGCAATCCTCTAAAATAGAATATTATATGCAAAAAAAACAAAGTTAAAGTAAGTATGCTCAGGAGCAAGTTTCCCCTCAATATTGTAGTAACACAATTACATACTAATATGTATTGAAATTTCTCTCACTGCCTCTCTGTTGTTTGAAGGTGAGTTTATTGTTTTGTTTTTTTGACATATCCACTAAGGATCTGTGAACAGCATGGGTTTGCACAGGTGTTTTAACAAGGCAGTTTGTAAGCATTTGGGTTTGTGCTTAACTTGTTTGGGCAGGGTTAACTCTGTGCAAATAAAATGATAAATAGAAGGCACAGCCACCTATATGGTCAATATGGTTTAAGCATATTTGTTGCTTTTGTCTGATCAATACACCAGTTACCCTGTTGCTCTTGACATTTAGAACTTAAATAACTTTTCACTTAGTTTAACTATGTTCCTGTGTGAGATGGGTCACAAAAAATGCTCTAGATACAAAGATAATTAAGGTAATTGGCAGAAATGTTTAATCCACCAGATCAGGCAACCAGCTAAAAGTACAATCCTATTTGCAGCAGTGGTCCCTTTGCTGCTCTTAGTTTTACCTTTAGTCTCCATTAAACAAAAATACAGTTTTAGTTTTAAACCAACTGGTATCATAGTAGCGTTTAGTTGACTTAACATACACCCAAACTTGCAATCAAATGCGCATCAAGATGGTGTGACAGGCAACAGATCTTGAAAGCAGGGCATTGCATTGTTCTTTTTCAGCATGAACTTCATACAATAGAAGAGCTTTGTTTATTTATACCTCTCTGATTTATGACAGGGTCCTAGTCACGCATACTGGCTGTGCCTAAAATCTTACAAACTGCATCTCTCAGCCTGATTGAATCAGCTGCCCTTTGAAAAAAGACCATATGTTTTGTCCTGGGTTTTGTTCTGTAAATTTCCTATTTCTGATTATCCAATAAACTGCTTATAAACAGAATAGTGGTTAACCAAACTTTTGTTTATGTATAAATAGTCCTGTAAGTACAGTTCTTTAATGGTGGACTACATATATAATTCAACTGAATACTTGGTTAACAAACTATTTAATATGGGTTTATAACAGTTTATAATACACTTTTAAACACTGTTTAGACCAGAATTTGTTACTTCATGCACTTTAACCAGTTTTCTGTTAACAGCACTGTCTGCTATTCTGTAAATCTGTGTTTGTATCTGTGTGTCTCTTCCTCTCTTCTTTGCCTGCACTCCTCCTCATCCCTTACTCTCTGCTCTTCTCCCCCTCCCCTCTGTTCCCTGCAGACCCGGAGTGAAGCCTCCATGACAGTGCTGAGCGGCCATGTGGTGGTCTGTATATTTGGGGATGTCACGTCCGCTTTAGTGGGGCTGCGAAACTTGGTGATGCCTTTAAGAGCCAGCAACTTTCATTACCACGAGCTAAAGCCTATAGTCTTTGTGGGCTCGCTGGATTACCTGCGGAGAGAGTGGGAGACTTTACACAACTTCCCCAAGGTCTCCATCTTACCTGTGAGTGTACCAGTTCACTGCCATAGGAGACATATTTAACCCAGAATCTCTGTTCAACTAACAAGGCATTGACATTTTGAGTTACATGCACATTGAAATCCTGAGAGGGATTGTCAGTTTGATTTGATCACACATTACTCAATTGAATGATCACTCAATGAAAGCATAGTCAACCCCCCTCATCCAGAGCAGTGACACATCCCGCATATCCAAAATGGAGTTTATGTGTGTTGCAGCTGCAGTGCCCATCACAGATGGCGAGGCTTGCTGCCTTAGAGCTTGTTAGGCCTGGCTTGACTGATGATCAGAGGAGAATCCCAAACACAGCCCTCAGCACAAGCTAGCCTTTAGATTAGTCCGTGTCTCTGATTCTCCAATGCCCAGTTAGATCAGTGGAATGTCATCGCCTAAAAACAAGAATACTTGTTAACTAATTTCCCAAAGCTCCACTCTGCTCACTTCTTAAATTTGTTTTTCTCTCCCCTATGTCTGTCTGTTCTCTGCGTTTTGCTTTCTCTCTCTCTTTCTCTCTCTTGCTCTTTCTCGCTGTTCTCCTCACCCTGAAGGGCACACCATTAAGTCGGGCAGATTTAAGGGCTGTCAACATCAACCTCTGCGACATGTGCGTAATACTGTCAGCCAATCAGAACAATATCGAAGATGCCTCACTGCAGGATAAGGAATGCATCTTGGCATCACTCAACATCAAATCTATGCAGTTTGATGACAGCATCGGGGTCTTACAGGCTAATTCCCAAGGTAAGGAGCGTCCTATTAGACTCCATGTGCACTGCTGCCCAAAGGGGACAGGTTGTGGCAGGGAGGAAAGACAGCAGTCAAAGATGGAAAAAGAAGAGAGGAAAAGATTTGAGGGGGGATGAGAAGACCACACAGGAGGGATGGATGTAGTTTGTTAAGCAGAGTATGCTAAGTGCTCTTAATGAAATAATCTGCAAGTTTGTTATAAGTGGCATCTATAAACTGACTTTACTGTAACTCCTGAAGAAGTATCTACACAAACACAGAAGTTGATTGCTTCATCAAGCTTTTGAAGAGTGTTTGCTCCACATAATTTTCTGATGATTTCAGTCTTGTCCCTGGTAATTACATGCTGCTAAACCTCCTTGATAATATTTTTTAATGATGTAATCAACATGACTGTGTCATTTGATGTTGTTCCTCCTGATCTGGTGTCTGGCAGATCGTCTGGAACAGATTGTTGATGTTTGCAGACAAACACACGAACCTGGCATCCCATCAGGCCTCATCATCATTAAGCAGCTAGTACAAATCACCAGGCAGGCCAATTCAGCTGCTCCTCATTAGTCACAACAAAACAGCGACACATGCACACACGCACCTTCATGTTTGAATGCGTGTGCACGTGTGTTTGCGCAAACAACACAAACACAGACATTCACTCCAAAGCAATCTGTCCACGCACATCCACAAACTGGTAATCCTCAGTTTATGATTAGCCCGAAAGGCATGACATGCCTTGAGCTCAGTACTATTTAGTGCCACCACAGTGACTGTTGTAAATACAAATCAAAGTTGAAGGTCCAAGAGGCCATTATTTTTTAGTGCAGAGCACTTCCACATGTTTTAGGAGAATGCCAATGCTGTTATTTCTCCAGCCTTGAGTGAGTGATGTGCTGTCGATAACAGTGCCACAGAGGAACAATAAGCAGAGGTAAATCTTAGAGCACGCCGCTCTGGGGAGCAGTATTCACAAAGCCACCTCAATATGGAAGCCCACTAGCCTATATCCTCTCCCAGGGTCGATGGATGGAGCCTATTGTCATCAATAATTGGGTCTTACATCAACCACCCATTTCAGTGATAAATACTTCACTTTAGAAAACACATATACACACCACATTGACATGCAATCATGCATACACACGCACATACCCAGACGCTGCTATTGTATCGTAGGTATTGCTTTGGGGATTCCTTCTTCCTAGTGATGCTCCCATTCAGACACTGTCTGTGGAATTTAAAACAAGAAGGTGCAAATGAATAAGTAAACATGCGCTTTCCTGGGGGAGAGCTTCTCACGGCTGCTGTAGCATGTAGTCAACCACAAAGCATAGCTGTGCCCGGGGGGCTACAGGGATAAGGGGGTATGTAACCCAGATCTCACTTGTCTATTGTACATTGTAGCTGAACAGACGAGGTTGCAGCCTCACAGACAGCCAGAAGAAGACATGGCTGTGTGTGTTCAGGCTGGTTTTCAAACTCTGATAACCTATTTTTAAATTCTAGGTATAAACCATAATTGAAAATCTCCTTAATGAAGAGGATTCAAGAAGCCTAATTGTTATAAGTTTATTTGTTTATAGGAGATACAGAAATATTTTATGTTTCATGGTATTGCATGGATTCACTTTTAGAAGATTATGATAAGGGAGATAAACACATTTGAGCTCTTCTGGTTCTGCAGCGCTCAGTCTCCATCTTAGACATACAGCTCTCTGTTTGGAGCTCACCAGCTCGCATTTTAACTTTGGAGCTGTTTGTAACCTTACAGGTTTTGAAAGCAGCTCAGCAGCAGGCCTCATGTATCCCTGCTCTCACCAACAATCACTTTCTGCTGTACACACTGCACAGCTGTTCTTCTACAGCTCTGTACTGTCTTCATGTTCACTATATTACAATAAGAGCAGTGTTTTGGAGGCAGTATCCTAAAACTTGCCGTCACTCTCCAGTGGAGTAAACATCATCCTTTATGGACATCGACAAAATTATGTTTGCACTGTCTGAGCTTGTGCTCCCCGGTTGACTCAAAGTGTCAAACCTCTGCTATTTCCAAGTTCAATAATTGGTATAACAAGAGTTATGATTATCTTCAGTTCAGTGTGTGCTTCCTGCTGTGTACTAAACTATTTGGTGTCTTTTCATTTGCAAAGGGTTGGGAGATCTCTTTTGTAACGTAAGCAGCTCATTGAGTTTCTTGACAGGGAAGGCACACACACGTACACGTACACAAAGAATTTGCAATCCTTTTAAAACTTTGTGACCTGAATATATTCCCTGCATTATGTTTCCTTGGTGGTGGCACTATAAGCTGGCATTTTGCTGTAGTCAGCACTAAATGATGGATGTCAAAACACAGTTGATGCATTATGCATATAGCATTACAGATTTAAGGTGTTTACTTGTCACTTTGAGGAAATGCAAAAATGTGAAGTCATGTGAATTCATACTCCTGTCACTTGCACTTGTATTTCATGGTTCTCAGCCACGCCATTTCCGATAAAAGGTTTTCAGGATCCACTTCACCAATTTTATTGTAACAAAATGAACAACATATAAAATTTATGTCTGCCCGTTGATGGAGGGATGTGAATGCTAAATATGTCTTAGCTGACCCCTAAAAGCACAGTATCCTTATTGCAATTTCTGGGCAGGTGACTGGTTCACTTAGCCTTCTCCTCCTTCTTCCTTGTTTTTCTGTCAATCCACACATTTAAATGTCACAGAAAGCAAACATCAACAACTTCATGCTGAGTGAGCTGACATGCACTATGTGTAATGGTACTGATACAGAGTTCCAGGTCACGTCCTCATGCTCATGATACTCTGTAGTAAAACACACTTATGAGACATACATGTTTTTGCTTGGAATGTATTTTTATTTACTTAGAAAAAAATGCAATACGACCTCTTAATGCCATCCTGTTAAATTATTTGCCGATTTCTATGAATCTGTATGTGGTGTTCAGGTTTCACGCCTCCTGGAATGGACAGGTCATCTCCAGACAGCAGTCCAGTACATGGCTTTGTGCGTCAGGCTTCTGTCACCACCGGATCCAACATCCCCATCATCACAGAACTAGGTAAAACTGTTTCCAATGACATTAAATGCAAATGTTGCATGCCATACCCAGTAACTTTAAATCAACTCATTAATCATTTGCAGACAAAAGCACATATAGAGCCAATAATCCAAGACTTAAGCATCACGCTGCTACCAAAAGTTCCAACTCATTCAAAAGTCAAATGGATTTAGGAATGCGTTGTGTGGAATTTTTGTTCCCCTTCATAGTGTCTGTAGCTTTGCCCAACTCAGGTTCATATTCGTATGTGAATGATTGGGTCTGGCTAGCTTTTGTCAAGTGGTGATAATGTTAGCCGCAAGGACTGGAAAATATCTTTGCTCTGAGGATAATGTGGACTGCTGTAACTTGAGGATGTCAAACGAGCGTTTTTAGGACCATAGCTACATCTCCTGCAATTTGTCCACTAATGCACAAGAGAAACTCAGCCTGATGGAGAGTGTGAGAGAGGGAGAAGGGGAAAGAGAGTGAAAAGGTAGAAGAGGGGGGGAAAAAAACGCCTTGGTTGCAAAATGGGTCCATTTATTAATAACAATGGCAGTGGCTGTATTCCCACTGGTGGTGGGGACTCATGAAACTTTCAGATCTCTGAGGGGCCTTCCAAAGCAGCAGAGACCGGCTACTCTGTCTCCCCTGACCCAATTAGGGAGCAATGGAGCATGAGGCCAGCTAAGAAAAGGCCAGAAAGAGAAAGGAGCTACCTAATGTTACTTGTAACCGGGCCAGCCATTACCTGCAGAGAGACTGTCCCATTAGTCTGCTGACCGCATACATAATCATCAAAAGTAGACGCTGTCCATGTTGGAGTCGCTGGACTCAAACCGCTAGACACTCCGAGTGTTGTGCCTCTGCTTGCTCTTAGCTAATGACTTTCACAGCTACAGCAACACTACATGTGATAACGTTGTCCTTTGGGAAAGCAAGAAGTAAGAGCATGCAGAGGATAGAGTGGCTGCAATGTCTCACTGGAACCGCATACAGTAACTACGTTGTCATATGTTCAGTTTACAGTGCCAGAGGCAGATTAAAGTCAAGTTGAAACATAAAAACATGCATCTGAGTTGCATGATTAATTTTGTTTGCATGGCGTGAAAAGAAGGTGTGTTTAATGATAAGACTATGTTTGTCTCTTTCACTGTCTTACCATGAAAGACTTTATTGTTCTTGTAGTGGTGAAGCGCCATGACAGCTCTGGTTTTGTATCTACCGTGCACTCTAATCCAGGGTGCTTTACTTTTAGATACCGGACAACCATGAATGTTTCAGAATAATTCCGGAGTTGACACAGGTGCCCTGAGACAGAGAATTGCCTTTATTACGGTCTTTGAAACTGTTTCAATAACGATACAATTTCTCCTCCTCCCTGCGCTGTCTTGTCACCATTAGCTAAACCTGGCAAACTTCTGCCATTGGTTTCACTCAGTCAGGAAAAAAAATGTGGAACCAACATACAAATGATAACAGAGCTGGGTAAGCTGAGCCTTTGTCCTCTGCTGTCGTTCGTTCCCCCGCTCTGCCGCTCTGCTCCTCATCAGCTTGTCTTGATTTATCTGGCTGCAGTCAAGGCCCTCACTGCTCCCATGGCTTCACTTTGAACACATTTTTATTCTTCGTTCTGGTTCAAATTGACTGTCTTGTTTTGGCCCCCTTTTAATGATTTTTTCTCTCTCCTTTTTGGGGTATTTTTTTTCCCTTCAGTTGCGTTTGCAGAGCATCACCAGGCTTTTGATCATGTTCAGTCTGTCCTTGTGGCTGTTTTCATAGCAACACTCACCCCTCCTGCTCCTCACCCCCTTCCTCTTCACCCACACACACGCACACACACACACACGCGCACACACACACACACACACACACACAACACACATCAGCCCCCCCAATTCATTCCTTTGGCCCAGGCCTGTTTGCATCAGCCCCTTGTCTCTTTGACTGACATTTCTGTTCCACAGCGCACAGGAAGCCTGGGAAGAAATCCGATATCAAAAACAAAAAATTCAAGATCAAACCATCTTTTAAGCTGTTTATTTATTTTTTAATTTTATTTTCCAGTTTCTTTTTTCTCCTCCAGACCATATCTCTGAAGCTCAGATATCAAGAAGTCAAACTTATATGATGCTCGTTTTTCTCACATCGCTGATTCAAAACCTTCACTGCCCACTGCTGCTAGCAATACAATCTAATGAAAAAAAGAAACACACTATAGGGAGCCCTTGGTGTTTTTTATTCTACCAATTATTCCATGCTTGGAAGACAAAAACATTCCTTGTTATTTCAGTTTTGGTCACATATTTATTTTCATTCACACTGTGCCATTTAGTTAATTTAGCAGATATGATTTATTAATCATGAGATAAAAACATGTATTATTACCTGGTTTTAATTTGACTTTCAGGGCAAAGGTAAATATTTGAGATGTATTTCTCTAAAGGTGATAATGTGACAAACACATTCATCAAGGACAATGCTGTACAACTTAGCATGAAAATATAATTGCATGATTTCCTCATGTGACATAGTAGCCATTGTTGAAGTCTCACTTTTTACCGTATTTACTGGATACATCAAGCAATACCTACAGTATATGTTGTTTTGTCTGAGAAAATAATCACATTTTATTCTTTACGCAGGCTACACAGTCCACAGACTGCTCACTGTCTCTTGACTGAGAATTTTTCTGTGTTACAATATATACAATATATACTGTATGTAGCTGTATACATCAGTAATTTAAAAGAGTACAGTAGTTACCAAGGTACTAATGCAGAATAGATCATTGGTTCACAACTGGGGACTTCTACAATGGTTATCACTGTGAATGCGTTATATACTTAAATATTTTCTCTTAAAGTCGTGGTTTGTCTAAATGTATGAAATGCACCCTGCATGTGATATACACTAGATTTAATCTTCAAAATGCTGAACAATTTCTCAAAAAGTCCAAAACACTTGTTTCATTTTCCAAACAATGATACAGTACATAAACAACAACGAAACAATTACAGATAACATATTTAATTTATTTTTAAGATGTGAGTTGTTTGGAGAAGAAATAAAGTCCCTGTTTAATCTTGTAGTATCTTGTAGATATTTGCAACTGTACAAAGTGTGGAAGCAAAATATAATGTACATCTAATGTTACATTATATTGCAAGCTCAAACCCTGGTTTATTCAATACCTATATACCTGATACTTTTCTGTTACATTACAATGAAATATCCAAATCTTTCCAGATGTAACTTAACATAAACAAGGAGTTCTGTATTTCTCAACTCTCAGGTGTGTTGGTGTGTGTGTGTGTGTGTGTGTGCGCGTGTGTGCGTGCGTTTGTCTCATGCTTCTTCACAGTGCCCGTCTCTAACTCCCTCTCTCCCCTCCCTCAGTGAACGACTCAAACGTTCAGTTCCTGGACCAAGATGATGATGACGACCCAGACACAGAGCTGTACCTCACTCAGCCCTTCGCCTGCGGCACCGCCTTCGCTGTCAGTGTACTCGACTCCCTGATGAGCGCGGTGAGTTGTCAAACTCACCGTGCACTAGCTGTGTTGGAGTGTTTTTAAAAACCTCAAAATTGCTTTTCAAAGTCATACATTTTCTAATTTTGATTTCCTGATTATTCTGCGTTTGGATGCTACAGCAGAGAAATGTTCAGAATTTCAAAAACAGAAAATAGAGAGAAGTTTCATAGAAAGTACATGGAGATCCTGTGCCCACGGTGAAACAATTGCATGTTGTTGCATTGGTAGAAACTTCAAAATGCATGTTGTTGCATTGGTAGAAACTTCAGTATGAGGCAAACAGGTGAGCAACTTCGAAGTGAGTCAGAATCTAAAGATGGACTTGAGAAAACTTTAGAATGTATAAACATCAGAATATAGTGAATTCTTCTGTTTTCTTTTCCTTCTTACTCAAGGTTATTCAAGGTTATGGTAACAGAAGAAAGCCATCACTTTTCAGACAAATCAGTAGTTACCATTAAAGAGTCTTAAGACTATGAGATTATGTTCTTTATGCTCCCACAGTAGAGGAAAATTGGGTAAGTTTAGCAATGAGTTTCTACAGATAGGGTTAGGGTTAGGGCTAGGGTTTCAACAATTCAAGTAGGCAGAAGTTGGTAAATAAAATGGTACAGTACATTCATCACAAATGCCTTCCAGCTCCACTGACATCAAAAGGGAAATTGTTGGCATCACTCCTCATCTTAAGTATTATGAATTCAACTTTCAAGAGCGTTGTTGGATGTTTTAACAAAGTAAGTGTTGAATGTTAGCGTAATGGCAATGACACAGGCTTGGCTGTAACAGGCCAAAGAAACAGTCTTTCATCTTTTCACAATGTCATTGCTGCACTGGAGAAAAGATAAAGGAGAAGGTTGGGGGAAAAAATCCTCCTCTACACCTCATTTTTTCTCCCCCCCCCTCCCTTGACCCACTGTGGTTTTCCCTTTGGTGCTGTGATGGCTTAATTCTAGTAGCCCTCTCAGTGAGTGAGGGGTTAGAGGGGCGTGCAGAGCTGAGCTGAGCAGGGAGCAGAGCAGGCGTCAGCTGTAGTCTGGCACTGGTCAGAGGTGAAACCAGCTAATGGACAGTGCTCATCCATCATGAGGCTCTGCAGGCCTGTCAGGGGCCCGGGGAGAGGAGCTGCCACTCTGGCCCGGCTGCCGTGTGACATCGACTGTCTTGACGAGTGGCAAAACCAGGTCCTGATCGGCTTGAAGGACAAGAGAACCTGACACCCGCAGAGCGCAGTCAAATCGTTGTTTCAGAAGGGAAGTGGACATCATACAGTGTGTAGAACAGTGTTCCTAGAGGAACAGTGAACAGATTCTGCACAGACATGTTACTGTTGTTCTGAATTTTTCGAAGGTAATTTATCAATGTTGTAAACAACACCACCGAAAGTGCATTCACACATCTAAAACTCTATACTATCTGCATGCGTACATACCGCTATGTATGCATGCACTTTTTGTCATTTTAACGGACAGAGCCTTTAACACTTCTGAAAATATGCCATGGTGACAGAAAGTCCTCTGTAATCTTCCATGGCCTTTTTCCTCACCTCCCAGTCAGTTCACTATGAAGAGACAGGCTGAGGGTCGACATAAAAGGGGCTGTGCTGGCTTTCCTCCTACATCCGCCACCTCCCTACTTGTGACTCTAATGGCATCTGCTTACAGATGTCCCGTCTCTCTCTTCTCCACAGACATACTTCAATGATAACATCCTCACGCTGATTCGGACGCTGGTCACAGGGGGAGCCACACCAGAGCTGGAGGGCCTGTTGGCTGAGGAGAACGCTCTCAGAGGAGGCTACAGCACACCGCAGACACTGGCCAACAGAGACAGGTGTCGCGTCGCCCAGCTAGCCCTCTACGACGGGCCATTTGCCGACTTGGGGGTAAGTGGATGTTTAAGCGGAGATGACACGTTTTGGCACTACCCAGCAGCACACATCTGGCCGCCTCTGCTCCTCACGGTCCTTAATCCGATGTGAAGAACAGTGATCACGCAAAGCAGGCCTTAGTGGGTGGAGAGAGAAGAGGGCTTTAGAGAGAACAATGAGCACCACCAAGGAAATTCCAAGTTTAATTGGTTCCAACATTGTTTTTACAGGTTTTTGTCATTGTTATACTGAATTTCCAATACTGAAGTAATTTAGTTTTTTCTTGGATGAATTATGTCATTTTTTTTAAACATTGCTGATTGTTACAGTCTGCCTTGCCAACAGTTGGTATTTGCTCGCAAACAAAATACTATCAGCAATGCAAAACACTGAATTTTCACTACAACTTTACATAGGATTACATTTTATTATTCCTGATCCAGATCATAAGGCTGACACTACCAGTCACTGATGGTGTCTTTGTTCTGTTGTTCATCAGGACGGCGGCTGCTACGGGGATTTATTCTGTAAAGCGCTGAAGACGTACAACATGCTGTGTTTTGGAATATACAGATTAAGAGACGCTCACATCAGTACACCGAGCCAGTGTACAAAACGGTAACATTTTTGCCTTCACTCTGTGTCAAAATGAATATTTTGTTGTACGAAAAATTTGGTTTATAGATTGTAACATTACAGCAGCTACTTCATATAAATCACAACAACAAATGGGGTAGGTGAAAAACACATGCAATTAAAAGGATATATTGTATACAGTAATCAAAATAGATTGAATTAAATATTAAAATATATAGTATAGAAACAAAATACAAAACTGAGATTAAAGACAGAACTATAATGTTAACTCTAAAATGTATGTAATATATTCTGTGAAATGATATGATTATCTAAACAAATTATTAATTATATTTACATTGTCTTATTTATTATGTTTATTTCCATTATAATGCATATGTATATGCAGTGGAATATATTGTATATTGTTTTATACTCATATTGTTTATGTTCAAAATCCTCTCATTTGTACATGGAATATACATTATATTGCTGTATATTTTCTATTTTCTAGCTTAAAAATTCACACATTCATATGTATGCATATATAAATGAAATTCTTAATCTCTGTACTTTAAGTCCTTAAGTACAATTTGTGCAGTTTTAAACATTAATTTCTACATACATTCACCCATCCATTAAATGTTTTAGCGATGAAGTATACTCAATGTATGCCTTTCTTTTCATCCTTCACTATTTGCTGCTTCCCCACAAGGTTCATGAAAGTTTAATCTTTTCTAACATTTGTTTTCTGGGCAGATATGTGATCACGAACCCCCCGTATGAGTTTGAGCTCGTGCCCACAGACTTGATCTTCTGCCTCATGCAGTTTGACCACAACGCAGGCCAGTCCCGGACAAGCTTGTCCCACTCTTCCCACTCCTCCCATTCCTCCAGCAAAAAGAGCTCCTCTGTCCACTCCATCCCACCCTCCAACCGCCAGAACCGCAGCAGTAAGACCCGGGAGGGCCGTGACAAACAGAAGTAGGTGCACTCACATTTCCTGTAGAGTTTTAGCCTGCATGCTTTGTGTTTTATATCTGATCTGTATGTTATAGGTGTGTGTGTGTGTGTGTGTGTGTGTGTGTGTGTGTTTGCGTGCAGACTGTGGAGACACATGCACTGGCAAATACTGTGTATTGTGTGTTTGTGGTGTTGTTTGTGTGATTTGTGCTCTGCGTCCGTGTACCAGTGTTTGTGCATTTTATCATAATCATCTGCATGTGGCCTTCACTCTCGCATCACAGCAATCATGACATGACCTTAACAAATTGGTAAACTCACTTCGTGGAGCGCTGGGCTCATTTATTATACTCAGACTGTTGAGACTCTTTTCTTACAAATGAAGTCTGTGGCATTGTAAACAGTAAAACCACTTGTTTGGATGGCATTATGGTTGGAAACATGCTTACAGTAAAAGCCTCAAGCACAGCCAAACAAAATTACATTATACAACACACATTCAGTATGTTGTTTGGTCTATCTGTTGTATCTGTCTTAATATTTAGTCGTTTGGTGTCTATCTCTTAATATTTGTGTAGTAAGTAACTGTTGTTTGTTGAATATTTGTGCACATTTACAACACATGATCAGTATGCCTCGATCATGGACGTAATGTATTGTGATTTACCTGCTGTAGCTGATATTGACTACAGAGCACATATGGCTAACATAAGCTGTTACTCATAAGATCATCCCTCATTAGCAGTGTTGATATTTTGTTATTCATGGTGCATCTGTACTGCTTTATTGCATGTCCATGTTTAGCCCTCTTTAGTAGGCTCTAATTTTCTGTTCTGTTTATCATACAGTTATAAGATTATTTCAAATTTGGTAAAATATTTTGACCTATATACGCCTTATTCTCCCTCATCCCCCCTAAAAAATATATACACTTTAAATTTGCATCTGGGAGAATAAAGAAACTGAATTTTGAAATCGTGACATATTCTAAAAGCATGCAGATTTGTTACGAATAATTAAATGATAGATAAGCCCTCAATACATCTTAAAATTAAGATGTATGATATAGCCTAAATACTGTAGTAACAATATGTAAGCCTTAGATGGACTGGTAGTCATTTGTCAGTTGTGTATTGACTGTAAATACTACTCACTTACAGTAGATTACTTACCTCTCTTTCTGAAGTGCAACAAGGATGAATAGAATGGGCCAAGGTATGCAAGTTAACGATTCTGCATGACTTAGCAACCTTTACCTGGGGTTCTGATCGTAACTATGTCCTCTGTGGATATTGTTATGATGAGGGGAGTTTGTTTTATTTATTATGTTCTTCAGATCTTAAGTAAACCATGCCTCAGTTTAAGTTTTGCTTTCATATGGAAAGCAAAATGTCTGCTGCTGCTCCTGCCTCCTCCTTGCCATGATCAGGACCATCTCCACATTGCATGAGGTTGAGACGAACCCCCCCCCCCTTTCTTTGTGCCTTTACCTCAGTTCTTCACATGATGATATGAGTTTTATTTACCTCCAGACAAATCCTTTTTTACATAGTTTCGTTGAATCATTTATCATGCCTTTTTATGATTTATTTCAACTTGAGATGGTTTGCATTGTGTGAGAGGTCTGTGTGTTTGCTTCTTCCCTCCTACTGAATGCTATTAGATGACTGTAGCAGATTTTTGGTCATATTTTTATTTATTCTCTAGTACAGTAGGTTATTATTGTCCAAGAATCCACATACGGAGTAATAACATGTTGCCGGACTGTACAAACCTACATCATAGCTCGCATG
Organism: Nannoperca obscura; assembly: GCA_036024295.1. Taxonomy (NCBI): domain Eukaryota; kingdom Metazoa; phylum Chordata; class Actinopteri; order Centrarchiformes; family Percichthyidae; genus Nannoperca; species Nannoperca obscura. Next base: position 20,617 of record JAVQJL010032530.1, on the reverse strand, counting down.
TAGGTCAGACTGATTCAAATCCCCCTGATGCAGCCAATTGCTTACTTCTTCGCAGAACTTTAAGAAAGTGTGTCCAGCCTAGTGCCATCGGTCACACCAAGAGGTGGTGGGTGGTGTGACCAATTTAAAGTCTAAATTGAAGGGGGATATGAGTCTGTAAGTTTCTTCCTTGTAACCCTGTGCACCTGATATGGTGGTTTGAGGCGACATCACTAAGTTCACCATATCAGCAGCAGACTCTGGAGAGAGATGGCAGACATCTTGCTTCACCTCAGGCACAATTCTACACATCAAATGCCTGTGCTATAACACACGGCCCTGCAGCCTTAAGCTCACTGACACACACACACACACACACACACACACACACACACACACCCACACAAATGAATCTCTACACATGCAAGCCTGCATGTACATGAACATACACTCGCATGCACATGCACACAAGCGCACGTGTGCGCACGTACATACACATGCACGCACGAACACACACATGCACGCACAAACACACACACACATACACGGTTTGCTCCACATAGCAAAGTTAAAATTTGATATTACAACTTCACCCAAAAGCAAGTGACATCTTGAATGGCATTGCAGATGCCTGTGAAGTGCTGGGAGAGAGTTTACAAACTTCTGACAGCTGGCATCCACCCTTCCCTTTCCTCATGTCGTGCAGAAACAGAAACAGTTGCTCTCATAGCCTACTTTAACATGAAGAGATTCTCTCCAAAATGACAAATCCAAATCTTTCAAATTTCTTCTCTCACATAATAACTGTCAGCATGAGAGTATAGTTTACTATGACATGTGACTGTTTAATATATATTATAATGTGTTATTAGTTATTGTAAATTGCCAGCTCGTCCAAATTACAAAAAATAAACAAACTTTAACTATGGTGCTACCTAGCTATCCAAATAGTTATATATTTTTTTTCTCAGGTTTTGACATGTTTATCTCTGAGGCTTCTGCCTCCACCCCAACATAATGGAAGTGAATACCATTCACAGCGTAGAACAATAAAAAAATAAAAGTCTTTAAGCAACATTTCTTTCTACTAACAGTGTTTCTGTTAAAATATAGTCCCAATGCAAAGATTGAGTGAATTTGAGTGTTTGTGTGGTCCATGTTTATTCACCCCAAACAGCTACAGTAATACACCGACGTTAGCTGTAGTTTATCCTGTGCCAGAATAAGCAACTTTTTTTTTTTTACTTGTACACACGTCTTCTCCCCTCCCTTAAATTTGTGCAGCCCTTGTCAAGCCCTTGCGACAGTTTTTACCCTCCACTCGCATCTTTGCATTGACTTTATATCCAACCGTACCCCTCTAAAATTTCCTTTTGCTATGCACCTCGAAAGGAAACTAGTTTTAATAATCCAGAACACAGAACCAGCTCAAGAGCTTTTTTTAGGAACCAATTTCTTTGTAGAAAACAGTTCCATTGAAACATGGGGACACTGTTGCTGTGAGCACCATCAAATGGCATCAGATTTTTTTTTTTTTTTGTAATCTGGAAGACCTGACCTGTAACCCTGCACAATACCATAGGATGATTTGTGTTAACTTAAACATATTTTATGTTTTAACATGAAATTACACAGTAAATTATTCTGACTAATTCACTCTTGATACTTTACACGGCTGTACTTGATTAGACATTGAGGAAATTACATTCAAATTGGCTCAGTGCACCAGAACACAAACTGGACCTCATGGTTTAATGCTAATCACAAAGAATGCCATGCAAATCTATAACTTAAACTGAGGCCGTATGGTTATAAATAATCCCATGTTGCATACTTTTTTCAAACTAACTCTACCTTCTCTTCTTCCTCTCTCGCCTTGTCCTCTTCAGAAAAGAAATGGTTTACAGATGAACCAGAAAATGCCTACCCACGGAACATTCAGATCAAGCCCATGAGCACTCACATGGCCAACCAAGTCAACCAATACAAATCCACTAGTAGTCTGATTCCACCAATCAGAGAAGTCGAAGATGAATGCTGAACACAGGGTTTTCTCGCTGACTCACCAGACATCTGTACGCTCTTTCAGAAGAGATGGGAAGAGATCACCCATGATGATGATGATGATGATGATGATGATGGTGATGATGACAGGGATGTTGAAGACTGACACATTTCTCTTCACTCATTCTTCTAATCACGGGTTGGACAGGAACCCAAACTGGAAGGGACCTCCTATGTGTATACCTTTAATGTTACTTCCATGCTCTTGGACATAATTTTATTTATTAATGTATCCATAGTGATGTACATAATGACAATCAAATAAGGATTGTACAGCCCCTTCCCCCTAGCACTTTTGGAATTATTTTAAGAGTTGACAAAAAAAAAAGAGTACTTCCTGTAATTCTTTGCAATAGTTCACTTCTTCGTGTGACCAGACTCCATGGCTAAGGTGACTGGTTATCGGAGGATGAGGGTTGCAGCGATAAACGGATATCATCTCCCAAAGATCCGCCCAGATGCGTCACGTCAAACCAGCTGGGTTCATCAACTTCATATCTCCTGTCTGCTTCTGTTCTATTTGCACTAAAACTGAAAGTTTCTTTTGACAAAACAACTGGAACCATCAGATCCCCCCAATAAAATGTCGCTGAGGAGATGAAGGAAGGAAGGAAAGAAGGAAGGAAGGGAGGGCTTCTTGGCTTTGGAGGCATACTAATCTTGATCTTAGGTTGTTATACATCACATCATTGCTTAAGGTTTGCTACTTACCGTTGACTCGTCATGTTGAGTGAGAGCATTCCAGTCCTGCAGAACAAACTCATCTTGCAAAACAGTAGTCTAAAAACTCAGAGAACGCTGCAGCATTGGCGTGTGCTGGCTGAAAGAGAACTCTGTACCTACATGTCTTCTGCTGATATGTCAGATCATAAAGCCTGTGACTCTGTTTTAAGCTCCTATCGCATGATATGTGCCTGAGCACCCTCCATAACAGGATACAGTGTGGTTGATCAACCTGAATACATGAGAAGGATGAAAAACAACCTACCCCATCCTTTATGCGTTCAGGAGCATTTACATTATGTACAAGCTGTGTATTTGTGTGTGTGAATCGCAGCCACTTGTCCTTCTGGTGTTGCGCTGATCACTGCTGTCATCTCCTCCATCGGCTTGTATGTGATGGTGCACCTTTGAAGGAACAGCATGTGGGATATAAGTGAAAGTCGTGGTAGAAAAAACAAAAACAGTAGAAGAGTCTAGAGGGTTTGGATCTACTAACTCAAATATAATGTTCATCAAACATCAAAAATGAAACCAAATCACCAACTATGATTGAGCTTACACGAACAGCAGCTGTGTGCCCACCGTTGACGCTTTGCCGTGATATCTGCGGCAGAATTGGGATCATAAAGAAGAGTGGTGTATTTTCTGAATGTTTTGTCTGTTACAAAAAGTTAATGTCTGAGGAAAGAAATGCCACATATTGCATGAAAGTGGGCATCAATGGGTCCTCCTTTGATCAGAGCAACTGCCTGGTACAGGTTTGGCACAGAGGCAGTAAAGTGCTTGGATGTTCTCTGTTGCCAATCCAGATGTCACACACCTCAAAACTCTCAGGAGTTTAGCTGCTCTGTTTGGTCCTCTAACATGGGGAAAAAGCTCAAACATAGTTGGGTGGAAATGCAACAATGCCACAGACTGCTACTGGACACTGGAGAGGAACCTGTGTTTTTTATGCTAGCCTGTGTGCAACATCTGTATTTTGCACGTTTAGGCACTGACTAGATCCAAATCCAGCTGTGATAGTGATGGAGGACTTAGGGGGTAGCCTAGTACTCCCAATACATAAATGTCATACAACTATGAAGTTGGATTTATACATTTAAACACAATTATTTTGTATCCATAAACATAATCAATTTGTAATTATTTTTCTAGACAAGAACCAAGTTAAAGGTCAAAGAGGAGATAAACAGACTGAAATAAGATCTTTAAAAACTACATATCAAAGAATTTTGTGTTTGACTATATCACCATTAATTTCACATCGTACTAAAACAAAAGATTATTTTTTTATCCTCCTGCCCTCTCTTTAACAAACTGCATCACTCTGGAGCCAATAAAGCTTAAACTAGCTTGCATTGTGAAACCATCTTCAGCCTGGCAGCTCAGCTCTGTTGAGTGCTTGTAGAAATAAACGAAGGCTCATCTGAAGCCTCTTTTACCTCTTTTCCACCAACATGGAACAGGTTCTGTTCCGGTTCACGGACCCAATTTTGAACCATTCTGAGCATTTCGACCATTTTTAAATAAATTGGTTCAGACCATGACATCATCAGTGGGTGTGTCATATTCTACCAATTGGGAAGACCAGATGGAGAAAGCATCAATGGTCTATAGTCTATAGATTATGGTAATAGTATTACACATTCGTATCCTTCTTATCATTAATAGTTGGTCTATGCTTGTTTTTTGGATAAATAAAAATATCTGTAATAACAGACAAAAGCTTGCATGTAATCAATCTGATCCACCATGCTACTACTGTTTACTTCCATTGTGCATTGTGCAACCCCTTCTTTGATTCCGGTCAAAACTGGTGGAAATGCGGACTGGTTCACTAGATAGCACCAAGTTTAAGAACCAGAGCAAATGTGGTGAAAAGAGGGCATTTGAGTGGCACAGATGAGCCATCTCTACTAAATAATGTGTCTACTACTAAGCATCCCTAGCTGCAGCCATGCAGACAGAAAGATAGGTGTGAAGGAATTATGTGTTGGGGGGGGTAAATGTTGTATTTAGATGGAGAGCAGAGTGGCAATAATAGCGAGAACATCACAGTGTCACTCCCCCTGTGTGCAGGCCAGAACTAAATGACCTTCATTAGATGTGTTTGACCTAAATTAGGTCCCTAGTGTGGAGGAAGAGAGTGTACACTACAGCACAGTGTGCTGGTGTTTTCCACAAAATATGATTTCAAGTATGACAGGAAGATGTTGTCTGTTTATTGAATTAATTCTCCTCTAAAGGATGTAAAGGGAAACTAATTCTAACAAAAGAAACAATTTTCTGGAATAAGGAAAATAACATAATATTGTGCTAAATATGTTTGTGTAAATTCAACCCATTTTATAGATCACATTTCTTTTTCACACAAAATGATCTGAGCTTCAGTGTCCGTCTATTGGGTGTGGTGCAATTATACTGAAGCCTCATACACATTGTCCTGAAGTGAACTTTTGAACTGTGATTACATCGATGTCACACTTTGTAGCAAATAGATTTCTTTTCAGAAAATATGTGAGTAAAATGTACGTATAATTGGGTTATTAATGGCATACTTGCTAGCCTGAACAATAAGGAACTATTAATATTTGATAATGGCAATGACTCATTATACATATAATCGACAAAGTGATTGTTATGTTGGAAAAAAATAAGACAATTGTGTATCTTGAAACTGAAAGATTCTTCTAGGAATGTGAAAAGTATTCAATTAGGAAAAGTCAGGCGGAAATTTATCTGGTCGGATCAGCCATCACAAAGATGGAAGGTAGCACCAATTCATCAAAGGTTATCAAAAGAGAATATCCTTAATTTTTGTCTTTGTGTTAATACAGGTTTACATTCCATTTTGTCAGCTTGCCATCTGTCACAATCTGTCACAACTGCTTTTATTTGTTTACAGAGTATTTTTTGAGGTACTTAAACATAGCATTGTTCAGAAATAAAACGGTACATGCTGCAAACTGGCATTAGCATAAACTCACAAAGTAATGCACCATTTGTTTTCATTACACTTGATTACTGTGCTTTTTCTACCTGAACCCTCATTGTGCGACTCATTCAGGCTGGCATTATTCACAACACTGGACTGAGATGTCTGTCCTTCCTACACCTTGTCATATGTCTCTATTAGATGTTTTAGGTCTTTGCATTGTATACCTCTAAAGTTTTTAGAGTGTTTTTTGAAGTGCCATAAAGAGTTTAGTTGAGCAAGCATCCTTCAGTCATTCAGGGACACAAGCTCGCTTTGAGGGAGCTGAGTCCAAGTGTTTTCCACTGTGAGAACAGTGTCATGTACTGACATGGAGAACATCCAAGCCATCAATGCCTCCATGTCAGTATAGTATCAGGCAGTGCAGAAGGTCAAGAGGAGGACCCACATTAAGTCCCACTATAGCGACAAGTGGCATTCAGGAAACCTGTTGGGGCAAAAATATAGGAGCCCCAAAGTATTGTAGTTATGGATGACTGAAAGATGCACAGGGGCCCATGCCTGCAACATCAGATGTGTTGTTGTCCACTGAACAAATCAAAGACTACGATGCGTCATACGTTATTGTTATAGTATGTTGCATTATTTTTGTTAATCTATTTTCTGCTGTAAAGGATGGATATAATAACTTATTTGCTGGGAATTGTACTAGATATAATAGAACATATAATACTTATGGGGGTGGGAGGTGGGTCTCAAGTCTTAATAATACATTAAAATTGCATTCAGCAATTTTGTATGGTTTTTTTTAAGAAAAGTTGCAATTTATGTTAATTTCTTTGGCTGCCTATCAGTTCAGGAAGAATTCAGGACATTGCTCTTGCGTATCACAGATAGGATTTGTTGGCACATTGTCATTGCAGCAAACAGGAGTTTGACATAGCAGTCTAATTAGCTTGGATGTGTTCTAGATATGATGGATAAATGGATTATTTGATGGTGCTGAGTTGATCTACCTGACTCTGTCAAATATAATCTGCTGATAAATATACTGTCTTGTACAAAAAGTTTGTACATAGATTGTACATGGTTTCTTTTTGTATTTTTCTCAAATTAAAATGGATGTATTTGTGTTCTAAACCATGAAATTCTCCTCTTTTTTATTCCAACTACAAAGAAAAGGTTTCCTCCATCATTGTCCTCACTCAGTCTCTGTGGTGGAAGGTGAACAAGTACATTTACTCAAGTACTTAAGTATACATTTTATTATTTTAAATATTATACTTTTTAATCATCTGAAGTTATTTTACAGCTATAGCCTTAAATTACTTTGCAGATGAACTTGTTATTGTTGTTAACTTAATGCATTTTTACAAATAAAACTACCAGACGTGTCAGATACTTAAAATTGGTACCACTCTGATCGGCTAAAACATTGCTGTAATGCAAATGTTGCTCAAATGTTAATAAGAATAATATCATATAATTAAAGTAATATACCTTTTGAAAGGGCCAAATTGAAATTATGTTAATGAACAACAAATGAGTGTAAAGTATTACATTTTAAGAGTTTAAATCCTCATTGGTGCAGGGATGTACATGACATCACCTTTTTGCATCTGAGCCCTGCCCACTTCAAACTAGTGAAAAGAGCCCAGACAAAACAGCACAGGCAGAAATGTCTCAATTGAAATAACAAATGCTGTTGTGTGTACATGAAGGACATCATTTCTCATTGTGGAAAACTGATGTTTGCAGGGCCTCTGGGTAAATGATCTGACTACATCACTGGGATTTACACTGATAATAGTTCACACTATATACCCAGTACTTTTCATCAAAAACATGACAAAATCAAGTGCATTTGCATGTCACTTCACGGCTTTACAGGGTATACAATAGACAGGTACTGTAAAATTGCTATAGACCCAGTGTCTCACCTTGACTCCAGGGGAAGCCTCAGATAAACGTATATTGTATTTTACCAATCCCTATCCTGCGGAGGGGTCGGTGACCTCGTGGTCCAAGTCCAATCCACTTATCCATTGAGCCTGGCATTAGTCTTGATTTACGTTTACTGACATGCTATTAGCTGCTCCATCACATTCACCTGTCAGACTGTCAATCACAGGATCCACAGTGATGGGTGGGAATAGCATTCGAATCACATTCCGTCCACATTGGCTCGTATATCTCCATGGAGACGATGACAGTGGACAAGCAAAGGACATCATACCAGGTATCTGGCTGTGCTGTCATGTCAGCACGCTGAATGTTTGTGCATTACACCGGGATGTGTAGCATCTTAATATGGATTGGGTTTACAGATACAGTTATTCCAGGGGCAAATGATATATTAAAAAAGTAATCCTCTTTCCGCCTTTGGGGCTTTAACATGTCTTTGCAAAACCTGGACGGCGATAAGCACGTCATTAAACAGTGCCAAAGTTAAAGGATTTTTAACCTTTTTGTAACGCAGCAATTTTCCAACTGAAATAATCTGCTTCGAGATACCCGGCACTAAACACTGTGTCCCCTGTGTCAAGGGTACTGAGATATCTCCTGAGAATCCTTCAAACATCATAAGCAGCACCAATTCTGAGGTGTTATGATGAGGCAGGATGACTTCTCAGACATCGACCCACTCTTCTCTCATACCTAGAAATCAGTGGACATCTCATAAGTCGCTGGGCCCTGCCCGCTCCTCCTCCTCCTCCTCCTCCTCCTCCTCCTCCTCCTCCTCCTCCTCCTCCTCCTCCATGCTCCTCAGCTGAAGTGTGCAATTTCACACTCCAACGTCAAACAGCCGGTCAAAAGGAGAATGTATGACCCACCCTGGCATTTGTCCTCATTTCTCTCTCAAATGTGCAAACACTATTACCCTTGGGTTATCTTAAGTGGTGCCGTGAAGATTCGCAGCCTCTCCTCTCTTCTCCTCGCCAGACACACCATCAAAACACGACAAGCAGTGGGGACGTAGCAGGGGTAAAAGACAGAGCGAGGCAGAGGGGGAATGCGAAGGAAATGGAGCAGATGTTGGTGTGGCTGTTGATTTGTGGCCTGATAAGGGTGCTACACAGGCAGCTGGAATTGATGACTTGTTAGTGAGGACGGGCCCCTCTGTGAGTTGTTTTCAAAATGATTGATTTACAATAAAGTGGCTCCGGGTGTGTGCATGCAGGCAGAACTGATGCAGATCGATCCCACTGAAATTGATTGATCAGCCATTTAGCTTGGCAGTGTGTTTACCGAACGAAACCGAGCAGGACTCTCCTCTAGGCATCTCTCCCCCCCATAAAGCAAAGGAGAAATGCCACCTCTGGGCCTGTCTCATTGCTTTGGCGGTGGCAGCAAAAACAAGCCATATCAGAATATGAACCATAAAAACGTAATGATACAGTGAGAAACACTGGCATAAACGTTTACGATTGTGTACTTTATTCTGCTATCAACGTGTCCTGCGACTTGGAGATACTATACCTTTAAAAATAATGACTTACGTGCGCATTGCAAGGGGAGGAATACGGTTTGCCTTATCACAGTGTCACATTGAGACTTTCAGGGAGAGGCATAGAAATAACTAATAACAGTGGATTTCAGTAAACAAGCAGGTCCTTCTCAGTCATACTTAAAGCTGACACAAGAACAACCGTTATCTGTTTTAGTATTGGTGAGATGACTATCATACATGATGTAGAATAGCCCTCAAGTGTTAAAAGTGCCTCGTCTATGGACATTGTCTTTAGCAATTTTTCCAAACACTGCACACAAGGGGCTCTATGTATATTTTATAAGGAGTTTTATTGATGGCTATAGCAGCAAGGACAATGTTTACCATGTGACCTCTGTGACTTTTCCTCACTTCCTCCCAGCCAAAACAAACCTCTCCACCACTCTGCTAAGGACTTAAATCACCTGTCCTCAGACGCCTCATCCTGTTATTTGGATAATTGCCAACAAGAGCAAGCTTTTCCATTCTCACGACAGGCATGCAGTGGCCCCATCATGTTCCTTATTAACAATTTTACACACTTGGTCGCAGCGAGAGGGTGTCAGAATGCCAATAATATTTACCGTCTGCTGTGCGGGCTATTCAGGGGAGGCTGAGTGTTGCTGATTGCCCTGACAGAAGCTGACAGCACCGTGAACCTGAGATCCCTGCAAATCGACTCGGCAGAGTGTCGTCTTCTCAAGGCAGCAGGGCGTGTCCGTGACCATGAACCAGGTGATGGAGCACAACAACGCTTATGCGTTAGTGCCTGAACACAAACAAAGGTAATCTTTCTCTTCATCTTTAAACATGCACTGGCTGGATAGACGATCATAATTCATATAAAAAACACCCCACCGTGTACAAATCACAGAGCCTCTAAGGATAGGCCTGACAACAGATCAAAAAGGAGAAACATATAAAAATGTTGGAGTTTAAAAACAGTCCCTGTCAACAATCTCCAAAAGATTTTTTAATTACTATGTAGAATTTCCTTTGCCTTTTCATTTTCCCATTGAGAATACATTGTGCGTTTAAGTGTCATTATGAGTCATTTAGTAAATCAATGAGCTACAAATTTTAAAATAAATTTCAAAAAGACCTTGAAGGCAGGTGAATGAAACGTCTGTCTTGGGATTATTGAGCCTTCTCAGTCAATCCACCCAGTCTGTAATGATTTTCATAACATTGATGTGGAAGATGTTGACACCAATTACAGCATTTCCCTTTGACCCCTGACGGTTTTGACTGGAAGTGTTAAATATCACATGCGAGCAACACACATATACCGTACACGTATACAGTACTGACACACACACACACGCACCTGGTTGCGCTGCCTCACCTCAAACATATCAATATCAATATGTGTGTCTGCATGCATGTGACAGAGACAGTTTGTTTGTGTGTGTGACAGAGACAGATAGAGACAGAGAGAGAAAAAGAGAGATCCAAAGACAGAGCCCCATCCCAGTTAAGCCATGATAATAGTTTCCATGACAATGAGACATGCTCAGCGCATCAGTTGTGGCCCAGATAAACAGTGATCCTTTACGAAAACAAGAAGGTCATTACAGCAGCTTGTCAAATCAATGCCCAGTGTGTCCAAGTTGATTAAGACATCTCCCCTCAGCTCTGACACTCCGTCAATAGCAGCAGGCGAACAATGCAGTGGTGGGTGGGGGGATGGTGATGTCTGCGGCGGGAGGATTTGTGTGTGTGTTGGAGCGTGGGGGGGGGGGGGGGTGCTCCTGCTCTTTCTCTCGTTCCGCACGCACACGTACACACACCTACGCAAACACACGCACAGTACTCAGATGATTGGAGTGAAATACCCATCAGTCAGGGAGCCGAGGTGGACTAATGATTCCCTGTGCTGCCTATTAGAACTACATGACAACTCAATCCTGCTCACGGAAAGAGAAATGGAGGAGAGGGGGAGATGGGATGGGAAGTGGGGTGAATACAGAGACAGAGGAAGAGAAGAAGAAAAGAAAAAGTGACCTTGTAGCAGCATCATTTGAAGCTGAATTAAATTGGCAAGAGCAGCTAATCTTTACCTGGGGGCGATTAACAGAATTAAAGGAGAACAACAAAGGCACAGGGGTTGGCTTTTCTCTTTTTTTCTGCCTGCCACTGCCATTTGAAATTTGTGTTGAGTGTCCTCGTTTAGAAAATTTGGTGAATCTTCCTCTCTAAGCCCATCACTGATTCTTGGATTTTCTATCTGACACAAACAATAGCATACTCCTTGATTTGTGGAAGGATGTCAGTGTAACTTGTGGTTTAGCGTGAAATCAAGATTATCTTCTTAAATCAAACAGCTTGGCCATGTTGCAAATCATGATTCTGATATTAGTAATAGAGGGACATTAATTTATTCATTATCGGTTTAAAACGGAAAAATTAGGTCCTGCCATTTGCAAACTCAAGGACAAAAAGTTCTTCAAAAATACAGTGTATAACATTTTCCCACCTTGTGAAATAATGGGATGCTTCCTATTAGTAGGAAGTGAATTACTTCAAGTTTAGCCTCTGCACTCAGTCTCATAGCCTCTATCTTCTCACAGGCTAATCAATATGTTTGGAAAGGGAGACAAGGTTAGGCCTATCAGCCTGTCTGAAAGAGAGAAAAAACATTGCTAATACCCTAATGCGAGGGTTCACGGCTGAACTTTACCCACACATAGAGGAGAAGAAGCATAACAACCAATACACCTTTAGCTCAGGGACATTCAAACTAACTCTAGTGAGTAGCTCAATATTTTGTGCTGTCGGCATTAAATCACCATATGCATATTTGAAATAGTGAATGATCTGCTTAGTTTATTGTGAGAACAACTCTGATTTGACAAAAGTAATACTTAACTTGCAGCACAATACATACAAATAACTTTTTCTCCCCAAACTCTGACGTGGCTAACTGCTGCATTTTTTAGCTATGCTAGGGGTGTGAAAAAAATGTATTCACATAAGAATTGTGATTATTGTGATCTAGCATGGCTGTAGACTTAGTCTTGTTTTAATATCAAAGGGCTGATTCTCATTTGTAAAGTTTTTAATGCTGTATTAATTATCTGTACATTTACTACCAATATTGAGTTTGAGCTTTTCATTTCACACTTCACATGCAGCCATATCCACTAGACTTTGTTTGGGTTGATTTTATTTTTTAATGTGATGGGTGTTCGATTTCGAATACCTTTATAGTTGCAGAAACAACATTTTCAGGCAAAGTATTTGATCCCAGTGGGTAGCTCAAATTTGCTGCCTTTTTGAAACTATTGTCTTCCCCCGAAGATGAGTATGTGCTTTTCATCAATTTCACATATTACAGGTAGCCAAGTTGCTACACTAAAGAAGACAATTGACAGTCAATAAGCTATACCTTTAGATGCTATCCCCAGAGAAAGAAAACATACTTAAAACATGAGCTCCTTATCACTGACCACCAATATTACTTCCATAAAAGCAAGATTGGCTGCAGTAAATAGCTGCTTGCCTTCAGAGTATTCATGATTCAAGGATTTCATTTGTGCTAAGCCATGCCCTGGGGAGGTGGAGCTGGATCTTCAAGTCTTTAAGAATGGACCCAGAACAGATCTCCCTCACCTTTTCCTCACAATTAGTCAGAGGCTTGTGTTAAAAATCGACTGCCTCTGAATGTCACTGTCATTGGCCAAGGCCAAGTCAAGCAGTTTGAGAAGCTGCCCTCCAGAACACCCCAGAGATTGGATCGGAGCACCGCAGGAAATACCACCAAGTCTGACACGCAACACAACACACTCCTCCCCCCCAGGTCACACCACAGTGGGGCCCATAATGTGTGTATTCATATGAAATGTATGAACATTGTTTACAGATCAAAAACGTTCATGGGATAATATTGTCTTCTGTTTTGAAGTGGGGAGTGTAATTTCTGCATCCTCTGGGCTTCCCATAAATGATAGTCACCTATTTACTGCAGCAGCCAGTTCCACAATGGCGTGTGATATCATTGGTAGGTACACATCACTTGACTCAATGTACAGTACACTGTTTGTTCAAGTATTCTCTTGTGCCTCAATGGAGTCATACAGAATTGCCCATGTGAGAAAATCATCCATCTCTCCGGAGGGCTTTTTTTCTGCTTCTTGTTCATGTGCAGTTGTCAGATAAACACACACACACACAAACACACACACACGTATACACAATGAGTGTAATCGCCACTCTCAGCACCCGGTAGAGAAAAGAAGTAAATGCCAATAATTCCAGGAATTTACTTTGAAATGTTGATTGTCTAATCAAGCGTGTGTAAAATCAATGGCTGGTGATTTGTGTCATGTTAAGTATTAATGGATAGAGCCTTTGGATGCAAACATTAAAATTCAAACATTTCATGTCCTCTGCCATAACATTCTGTATAATAACTGTATGTTCTCTGCCAAATGAATACAGCTGATGTTTTTAATGATGTAGTTGAAGCAATAAAAGAGAAAGTGTCTCTTTTAATATGCATCTAATAAGGTGCGGCCAGTCGGAAGGATTGTATGTTATTAGATATTAGATGTTTCTTCTATGTAAACAAGTTGTTGTTTAAAGACGATTTTGAGAAAGTGATTGTAAATCAGAAAGAAAGAGTCAAATTTTTACTCAAAAACTGCATCAAACAATGTTTCACTTCAAAACAAAAACAAAACAAAAACATGTTGCATTGTTGTTGTACAATATTTAGCACTGACACTGACAATAATTAATATTTATGAGACTGCGACTTTGCAGCCCCTCAGGATGGTTAAATTAATTATGCTAACAGGGTCATTTAACTGCTTTATTCAAAGCAAGCAATTCTCGTGCAATAAATGACACAATAATTACGCACACAATCTAACAAGATGACAGTGACAAGTGGAGGAGTGACACACTCATCTCCATAAAGTACAAGGAACACATTTACACATGCACACACACAACAAACACAAAAACTGAAGTAAAATCCATATAGGCAAGATGAAAGAAAAAAAATAAAAACAGGTAGCGGTTTTATATCCGCTGCAGCTTTCCTCTGTATGAGTAGTAAATATGATTTATTACTACGTGTTATTATTTAGCGTTATTCATCTTCTCTGTCAGTGCACACAGAGGGGTAATAGAAATGCCAGCAAGGTGGCTGATTTACTTAGTAAAATTTTCATATCAAGGTTTCGAGGCATGATTGGAGTCTGTAAGAGTAACGGGAGATCATGCATTATGTAGGCGAATCTGACACGACCTTGAGACTTCTCAGCACAGACCATATATTACCATCAGAGCGACCTTCGCATCCCGAAGATACATCTGATGTGTTTAAGGCTGTTTTACAATGCATTAGGAGGGCTTTACATGTGCTGAGCTCACTTTATTTGCTCATACATTTCACAGGAAGAGTTTAGTGTCAGGCTGATGGGGACCATTCACAGTGACTGAGTCACTTGTCAAGACAAATGAGCCCGTGAAAACAGACCGAGGCGGTGGAGAATAAGCATTTCAAAGCAAATTCCCAGTTTTCCCTTTTATATTTCCCTCCAATATACAGCACATCTACTATTCAGTGAGCCCTCGCTGATTCCAGCTCATCGTGTATTCTCACCTGCTGCAATTGATTGACCTGCATCTTGAAGGCAGAATGGATATCATTTTTCCCACCAAGTGATGGGGCGTCAGGATCAATATTCTCACTGTAGTTTAAGCTTTTGCAACCTTTAGAACATCGGCTCCGATCGATCTCTCTCTCACATAATTGTCTTCATTTTCATATCAAGTTTTTTTTTTTCTTTAGTATATGCCGATGACATTTGGAATGCCTCACGGTCTTGCTATATGATCCGTTGGAATACCCTAAGTAAAGGGCACATAACACAGATTCATTAGCATGTTACATTTATTGTCCGTGGCTCCCCTCTTTCTACTTTTCACCCCTGTGCTATAAACATGTGGAAAGCGTGAGGCCATGTTGTATTTCCATATAAAAAGCCCCATAATTATAGGGGGGATGAAGACGGTTGTTCCCCTTATCAGAGGAAATGATAAGGGAGTACCAGGCCCTGTGAAAGAACAGAGTCCATTTTGATATAATTGGCAGTGGAATTATTTATGACATTAATTGCCACATTATCGACTGGCCGTCAGCCCGTGTCAGTCTGTCCATCTTTCTTAGCAGAAAAAGCCAGCTCAGCCTGGTGCCCACTGACAAGCTAATTACTACAGCACAACCCTGAATGACAAATGTTACTCATCTAAGACCGGGCCCGGAAATAAGGGCCACTTTCCACCTCCTTTGGCTTCTCTGGATCAAGTGAGACAGCAGTGTGCTGCCAAATGTCTTCAGGTGCAGGAGAGAAAGAGTTTGTATGTCAGACAGAGAGAGAGAGAATGAGAGGGAGGGAGGGGGAGAGAGATTTCTAGAGCCAAGGGACAGTTAAATCTAAATCTCACCCCGTCCTGTTTGCTGCTCTGCTATCAGTGGCCAGTTGTCACTCATAAAGACAAGTCCTTTTTTTTCTTCTCCCCCTGCCTCCTTGTAAATTTGCATTAGCTCATGCCAATCAGTCATCAGGCTGTGGGGCTGATATGTCGTCACAGGGCGATTGGTCCTTAGTTCTTTTGACAGTGAATCACACACTAGTGTGCCTTTTGGGGAGGTGAATTGTGCTGTGCCACCAGTGTAATGTAGAGCTCAGGGATTATACACTATGTAGATACATTTAAACATACCCAAAATATGAAAATTATGTTAAAATTGGGAAGTAATTACCATACATGGTACAGTATGCACTATTTATACACATTTACATAGTATACTTTTTTGCAGTTAGCGCCGAGATGATAAGCTTATCTCCAGATTTGATGCTATCACGATACGTGGGTGCCAATTTGATATGTATCACCACTATTAACTATTGTAATTCTACAAGTATTACAATTCAATATTACAATTTATTGTGATTTTTGTTTGCTTTTTTTAACACAAGACCATGGGAAGAAGTTGAATTCTAGAGACTGTATATCATGAGTCATATTTCCAAACACAATGGACTTCACATGTCAGTTCCTTGAGTTTTATTTTAGCAGCATCGTTTATACTGCATATAAAACTGGTAAATAAAATATTATCTTAATATTTAAAATAATATATTTTATTTCTATATAATAAGGGGTGCCTCGGTAGGTGCATACTGGTAGAGCTTTGCTACATGTAGTCTCACCCCTGCCTTTTCTGTCTCTACTATCTATGACTATCAAGAAAATAAATCATTAATGCCAAAAAAAGTACATTTTAATAAAATATATAATATAATAATATCGACTCAGGAATTAAAAAAAAGTTTTATTATTTTATGTACTTTATCATTGTGTATTTATAGAAATATTCCTAGATCTGTCTCACCATTGTCTTATTTACTCTTTCCTTAATGCATTGCATTGTGGAACAAGCATGTAAAAGCACACTCAAATATCAAAAAGATAAAAAAAATGTTGTCACTATTCCAGAGTGAATGTACTCACACTCAGATTATAATTATTATGTAGTGTGAAATCAAATGACAAATTAGACTATCACAAAATGCAGGTCTTATTGTGTTTACGCGGTCACTGTCACATTACATTCTCACAAGACACAAACAAATTAAAAGTAACAATTCACTACAGACACTGTGCAGTGTTCAACTGGGGCTCACGCAGGCATGCATACACAGAAAATATGTAGGTACTGAGTTATATTTTTAGGTTGAGTGCACACACACACAGACACACATTCACAGTAGCTAGTAGAGAAGCCTGCAGGGCTACTATAGCAGAATGTCACTGATCTGCTCTGATGAAGTGGCGTGCCATTTGTTCAGCCAGGAAGTTCCCAAGGAGCAGCATTAGTGACGGAGCTGAGGGTCAAGGAGGGCATCGCCTACAGGTAAATCTGTGCCTCACACCTTAATTAATCTACTGTCCGTGATGCCAGGCATCCGTTCATCCCCTCGCATGCACAAAGGCACGCGTCAAGCATATGTCAACCCGCTCTGGCACTCCTCGCCTATCCCATAATGCAGTTTGTGTTGGTGTGGCAGCTCGGGATGCGTCCCTGACGAGGATAGGAAGTGACACACACCAAACTCGGTGTGTCCCCCAGCCAGCTCCGGTGGCTCGGGGCCTGTCAATTCCAGCTCCATCAGTGGCACTGGCTCAATGGCAGTGCCTGTGACACATGTCACAAAGTTTTAAATGTCTGCTCTTTTCAGCAGGATGGCTGGGCGCGCGCCGCAGCCAGGGGAAGGATGACATTTTGTGTCGTGCGGGGGGGAACTTGTTGTGGCTCCCCTCTTCCTGCCTCCTCCAGCTGTCAGCCCCAGTTTCCTCTGAGCATATCAAAACACAGACAAATAAACCTTGTCATTTTGAAACGCCGGCACTAGTGACCAGGCTCCTGAACGGCATGTCAGCTGGAATATGGTCACACAGTCCTGTAGGAAGTTGTGTGTAACCACATGCAAGCAAGCACGCATACTATCACACGCACACAATCTCGTAAACAAGCACAAATGTTTAAGCTAATAGAAGAAAGAAATAAACAGATACAGACATAGTGGACAAACATTGCATGAGGCCATCTGTGACCTTTACTTCATCGGTCTGTGGACTGAAGTTCAATATGGTTTCTTTCAAGTCCCAAACACAGCAAGCCTCTCCTCTCTATCTCATCACCATGGTTTATTCAGCTACTTCACCTCTGAAGAAGTAGGTAAGGTAATTCAGACTCATGACTTGACATGAGATCTGTCAGGCAAATCCTTTTAACCTCTTTTGCAATTGCAATGACGAGCATGAGGCTATTGAAATATGGATTGGCTCTATTGGCTCCATAGGCTTTACACAGGAAAACATGCTAATGTGATGGACATTTGATCATTACGAAAGTGTACTGTGGTGACAGAAGGAATTAATGTGAAAGCACCAGAGCACCTTAAGCTCTGTATCAATATGACAGGAGTCACATTTTAGTTAAATCCTTTTAATCACTTGAAGACATCCATCTAATACAATTTTACATCAGATCAGCTATATCACATCATTCATTCATGTCAAAACTCTGATTGGAAGGTTGCCTAAAGGAATTTAAAATGTCAAAAAAAATGGTGGCCCTTTACCTTAGGTTATGGTGATAAGGCGATAAAAATCATGATAAACACAGTTTATAAACAAAGTATTATAAAATGTAAACATTATAACACATTTAGGGCAACTGTGGAGTCAATCTTCCACTAAATGCAAAAATATTTGTTCTAATATTTTGTTTGCAATGCATCATAATGCAAATAGCGAGAGGAACATTTTTGTATGAAGTTGAAGGTTGAAGCAAAACAGCAAAACAACGAGAAAATAATACATAATGATATACCTGGAATTAATACTTATATCATTAAAGCTGATATTGGAATGTTTTTTATTTTAAAAGCTGCATTTCTTTTCGGCACCTCCTCCAGAATATAACACATGCACAATCTGCAGATATCAGACTATGAGACACAGAGATAAAAACCCATTCAATAAAACTAATTCAAACAAAAGAAGGAAAGTCAGACTGATCGTGCCTCAAGTTAAGCCTGGAAATCTTAGGAATGTTTAAACAGGCTGTATAAACCTGTTAATTCTCTGTTTGTGATATCTTAATGCTTTAAACAGTAGTTGTGTGTGTGTGTGTGTGTGTGTGTGTGTGTGTGTGTGTGTGTGTGTGTGTGTAAGAGAGGGAGAGAGCGAGAGAGAGATGAGTCCATGTCAAGCCCCAGGTGTGTGACCGTCACCCCTTTCACCCTTGATTAGTGGCGGTAGCGGACGGGTGATCCATCATGGCTGTCAAAGAAAAGGATGCAATTGGCTGGGTCTGTTTGTCACTGACTGTGTGTAAAAGAAAGAGAGAGACTGTCCTTGTGCGTGTGTGTTGTGTTTGTCTGGAGCTGTGCGGTTGCTGATGCTTACAGGCAATCATGTCAATGGGAGTGTCATCTCTGACTCTGACTCTGAGCTGGAAGCAGGGAGGCAGAGACAGACCCAGCTCAGCAGAGGAGGCCGTGTCTATGGGGCTGGAATACAAACTTTAAAAACAAACAAAACCCCAAAACAATAAAAACCTTACATAAGCATAACAACATCTTTTGATGACGTTTAAATCATTTTCCAGGTAGAGATCAGGTGACTGAAATATCACCAGTGGTTTTAATAAATAAGAGATTGATTTGATCCTCTTTGCTTCTGTTAACATCCATAGTCAGTCGTGTCCCTGTTTATGTCTGACCAGCTGTCCATCAGAGTTGGTCGTTTCGGATGAATCTGTTGCCCTCTGAGTGCTTGCCATAGTAGACATAACGACACTTGGCGAAAACCCCTAAAAACAGAATGAGGGAAAGTCAGTCATTTATTATTTAAAACGGAGAATGAGTATTCACATTTTATAGCATTTAGCATTATATTTTCACATGTAGAATTTAGCATTACACATTTACATGTAGCATTAATATGCAGTGACTATTTGTACTGTTTCTCTTGGAATCCCATCTTGGCATTCACCAAGCAAGTGATTTCTTGATGATAGAAAACATATTCACATATACAAGGACACAAATATTTAAAAGACAAAGAAGTGCCTTTTTGTTTTAAAGCCAAAACGGTTGGGACTGCACTGTGTTGAATCATCATAACTGATAACACAGGCATCTTTGAATGCTGGAACACGCTGGTATTGCTTAACTGTAAAGACTGATGATGCTCTTCCTTTTTGAACAGAGAAAGATTTGTAGCAACACAGAATTGTTTTGAAAGTCAAGTTGATTTGCTTAGAGCAAAGTCATAAAAGCTTATTTGGATCTATACATATACTGTTTCAATGTTATTGAAAGTAGTAATAATGTACCCGAAATTCTCAAATACAAACTGGGTCTCTAATAATGGTTGCATCTCAAGTAAGACTTCAGGAGAAGACCACAAACTGATGATATGACAGAATGATACCAATGCAGGTTTCAAAACTGAAAACAAGGCTTAATGTTTTACGAGGTAGTAAATGCATTCAGTATGTTTGTTAGACCTTAAGCACAGAGATGATAAGTTTTAATGAGAAACATTGAATGTAAACAAAACCGTGTTTGTTTACTACTGTACAAAAATTCCACAGGGTGGCTTTAAACGGCAGGCCTGAACAGGGTCTGGAAGACCAGTGTGGCCTCAGGGCAAAGTCCTTACAGTAACAAGCTCACAGCCACTCACGTACACCCACACTCTCTATCACGCACGCGTGCACGCACGCACGCACGCACACACACACACACACACACACACACACACACACACACACACACACACACACACACACACACACACACACAGACACAGACACAGACACACACACAAACACACAC